>LR564774.1:0-23384 GCA_900536345.3 Caenorhabditis sp. 39 LS-2015 | reverse complement strand
GTTTGTGGAACGGATCGAATTGGGTGAACTCGTTCATCGAGTACACCTCGTCCAGGGCGATGTTGCGCACGTTTCGGTTGATGTAGTCACTGGAATGTGGTTGTTTTTAATTTCTCAACAAAAAAAATGTTTTTGTGGTTATCAAAAATTGAAAAAAAATTTAAGTTAATTTTTTTTTGAAATTAATTTTTTTTTTGAAATTTCAATAAAGTTCACTGAAATTAAATAAAAAAGTTTTCAAAACAACATAAAATTACTTTTAAATTATTTCTGATTATTTAAAAATTAAAAAGTTAAATTTTTTTTTATTTTCAAAAAAAATTTTAAATAGAATTTTTTAAACATTTTTTTCATCAATAAATTTTAAAATGTCTAATTATCGAAAATCTTTCATTATATAAATTTTTAAAATTTTTACTGGAACTCAAAAAAACAACGAAAAATTCTCAAATTAAAAATTACCCTCTTTTTTTGATTTGTAATTAATTTATTTGAAAATGCAAAACAAACCAAGAAAAAAAGTTTTTTTTCATGAAAAACATTTTTTATCATTTCTTTTCAAATTTTAAATTTTTCCCGTTGAGAAAAACAAAAAAAATAGTATTTTTCAAATTAAAGAAATTTTTTAATCCAAAAAAATCAATCAATTTTCACATGTCAAAATTCAAAATTAAAAAAAAATCAAAAATCCAATTTTCGACATTTTTAACTAAAATTACCAAACTTTTCCATTTTTTCATGGTTTCTTGATTTTAAAATTAATTTTTCAAAAACTTTCTAATTCTCAAAAAAACTCACATGAACTTCTTATGAATGACATGAACATTGGCGTTGAGCAGCGACAGGAACCACATTTTGTTGGCGTATCCCTTGTTGGCGACGGCGTTTTCGGTGAAGTGGATGATGGCTTCGAGACGGTGAGTGGCATCGTCGGTGAGCTGTTTTCCGAGAGCACGGAACAGACTTCGTGGGGAAGTCAAGTGATGGCTCAGGAAGACCTGCAGAAAAAAAAATTAAAAAAATCTTGGAAATTGTTGAAAAATTACAGAAATGCCATAGAAGCACTTTTTCATGAAAACCACGACGTTTCGCAACTCGACACCTTTTCATATTTGCAGTTTTTTTTTAATATGATATTTTTTCAACAACCGAAAATCTTGTGGTAGAAAATGAAGAAAATAAAATAATTTTTAAAAATCGGTGTAATTTTTTTTTTCCAATTTTTAGTGAAATTACTGGTAACTTTAAAAAAAATGTTTCAATTTTCGGGCCGAAAATTTCGATTTTTTCCAAATTCTTAAAAGAACAATTTTTCGCCGAAAACCGTAATTTTTATTAGAAAACTTTGAGAAAAGCATATTCTATGAAGTTGCGAAACGTCGGGGGGTACCAAAACGCACCAAAAAACCGTATTTTTCATGAAAAAAGGAGCAAACCGATAAAAGTTGCGAAACGTCGGGGTATCAAATCTGCTGACCCCTCCTTCTCCGGCCACTTCCACTACCCCTTGCCCCCCCCCCCCTTCTCCCCTCCCTCTTCTTTTTCCCGCTGCCTCCTCCCCCTCCGCCACTACTTTTCCCAAAGAGCGCTGCGACAAAACGACAAACAGACGCCTAACCGGTCGTAGGCCCGTATAGCTCAGTGGCAGAGCGTCTGTCTCGTAAACAGAAGGTCGGCGGTTCAATCCCGCCTGGGGGCATTTCTTTTTTGCAAAGTATAGGGGAACGATTTCGATCAAATGGTTGATGGATGTTGATTTTTATCAATTCGATGTGATTTTTGTCTAGGAAAAGTGCATTTTTTACAGAAACCGCTGATTTCCCTTCAAGACACAAAAGCTTCCTAGTTTTCAAAATTCCATCAAGGGAAAAAGGAAAATCCCGGAATTTTCGCTTTGAGACCCATCTCAAGACGCAAAAAACCCACACTTTCCTATTTTCGCCAAAAATCCCATATTTTTCAAAATTCTACAAAGGAAAACAACGAAATTCCTAAATTTTTATTTCAAGACCCTCTCAAAACTACAGTAACCCTCAAATTTCTCAGCAAGACTCTAATCCAAAAAAAACACCCCAAACGTCAAATGTTCGCCTCAAAACCCAAAAAATTTCCATTTTCTCACCTTGAACGCGAACATGGCAACAGTCTGATCAATCTGCATAGCCGTGGCGGCTGGGAATTGGTGTCTCAGTGCGGTTTCCAGGTAAGAAGTCATATAAACACAACTCTTCGGCAGTTTGAAGCTCTCGAACACGGCATCCATGAATCGCTCGCTCCATTTGGCCAGGAAACTGATGGAACTGCTGAGAATATCCGAAACTGCGCCGTCTTGAAGCGCCTTTTCGGCCGTATCGATTGGGCGTCCGTAGAGCGATTGGAACAGCTCGACGGGGTCCAAATGGAACGTTTTGACTCGTGATTCCTCATCGACAAACGCCGTCAACTCTTCGATTATCGATTGGCATGGATCGGAGAGAATATTGTCGAACACCGAAAGCTTCACGACGTCCGCAGTGGCCTGGACAAAGTGAGAAGTGTGAAAGTCTTCGATTTTCCGCAGCGACTCGATATTTCTGCCGAGAAGTTCGCAAAGTAGACGGACCAGCAGGAATTGTTCTCGGTTGTCGCTCAGGAATCCGAAAATCGGCGACACCACTTCGGTCATCAGTTCGTTGCGTTTTTCTGGGGATTCTAAAAGTTTGGAAAATTAAAAATTTCCATTTTTGGCATTAATTTCGGTTTTCATTCAACCTGAAAATCGTTGCGAGACCCGGAATTACTATTTCGGGTCTCACAACGATCATTAGTCACAAAACCGCAAAAAATGTCGATCAATCGCTCCCGCGGACATACACGATGGGTCTCGCCACGATTTCGCGTTTTGCCCGGTGAACATTTATTTGCTAGCGAATTTTTTTAAATTTCGAATCGAAAAATGCAAAAATAGAATGAAAGCCATCATTTTCCGTTGGTTTATTTGATTTTTTCAAAAAACCCAAATTTTTTTGGAAAAAACCAAAAAAACCATGAAAAATTGATGGTTTTCATTATTTTTTCTAGTTTCGAATCGAAAAAAAATCAGTAGCAAATAAATTTTTCACCCGGAAAAAACGGCAATCGTTTCAAGACCCAACGTGTCAATCCGCGAAAAAACTGCAACTGCGCTCCACCGAAATCGACCTACTTTCCACAAAACAAGAATTTTCAGGTTCTAAAAACGATATTCTCCATGGAAAAATAGAAAATCGCAAAAATTGCCGATCAAACGCTCCCGCGGACATACACGATGGGTCTCGCCACGATTTCGCGTTTTGCCCGGTGAAAATTTGTTTTCTACCGATTTTTTGGAACTCTTCGGTTGAAAACTACAAAAATAGAATGAAAACCACGAATTTCAACTGGTTTTTCGAAAAATCCATCAGAAATCCAGCTAGGCATTCAATTTTTGTAGTTTTCAACCAAAAACCACAAAAAATCATTTCGTAGCGATCAAATTTTCACCAGGGACAAAACCGACAATCGTTTCAAGACCCAACGTGTCAATCCGCCAAAAAATCCACCTACTTTCGACCAAATTGGCCAGGTAAGCGGGTTTGGTCTGGAGATAGTACAGCAGTTGTTCCAGCGATGTTACAGATGATTTTTCGCGTTGTCGGCGGACGGAAACGCCTCGAACCGCGAACGAGTCGGCCGACGCGGCGGTTTTGTCGCGGTGAGCAATGACTTCCTGGAATAAAGAAATATTTGGCTTACAATGAGCGAAAAGTATTTTAATCGAATTTTTCGATTAAAAAAAATTCAAAATTTTGATTTAAAAAAAAAAAAAAATTAAAAATTCACGAAAATCAAAAAAAAAACTATTTTTAAGAAAATTCAATTAAAAATGCCAAAAAAATAGATTTTCACAATTTTTTTTCAGAAGTAACAAATTAATTTAAGCAGTTATTTCCATTTTTTAAAGTTTTTTTTCAAAAATAGATATTTTTTAAATATTTCTTCAAACATTATTTTAAAAAAAAATTGTTTTAAAATAATTTAAAATTCACCAAAATCGAAAAAAAGAACCATTTTAAAAAATTCAATTTTTTTTAAATTTAAAAAAAAAAATTTCAGAATTTACAAACAAATTTGAGCAATTATTTCCATGTTTTAAAGTTTTTTTTTCAAAAATAGATATTTTTTAAATATTTCTTCAAACATTATTTTAAAAAAAAATTGTTTTAAAATAATTTAAAATTCACCAAAATCGAAAAAAAGAACCATTTCAAAAAAATCAATTTTTTTTCAAATTTTTAAAAAAAAATTTCAGAATTTACAAACAAATCTGAGCAATTATTTCCATTTTTTAAAGTTTTTTTTTCAAAAATATATATTTTTAAATATTTCTTCAAACATTATTTTAAAAATTTAGAACCATTTTAAAAAATAATTTAAAATTCACCAAAATCGAAAAAAAAGAACCATTTTAAAAAATTCAATTTTTTTTAATTTTAAAATTTTTTTCCAGAATTTACAAATTAATTTAAGCAATTTTTTCCACTTTTTCAAAAAAAAAATTCAATAATATTTTTTTTAATATTTCTCCAAAAATAAGAAAAAATTAAAATATTTTTTTTACCTGCAAATTGAGTCGATTTTTGATGAGAAGTCCGATTTTCTCGTCCATTTCCGCCAAATTCGTGTCCAATTGCCGATTGGCGGCCATCAACCGAGACACCTCCATTTTCGAGTCCGCAACTTCGAGATCATCGGAAAAATCGACTTCGTCGCGCGGAAGCTGCTTGACGAATTTACGGACGAGGCCGAGTGTCGGGGTTTCCGAGGATTTCAGCAATTCCAGATCCCTCTTGTTCCTATAAACCTTATAGTGACTCTGAATCTTCTGCGCCGCCGCTTCTTGTTCCTTCTGAAGCTCCGCCTCTTTCACCGCTTTTTTGTTCTTTAAGAATTTCCTCAGCGCCGCCTGTCCTTTGACAATCTCGTGTTCCTTTTCCGCCCAGTATTCTTCAAATTTCCGGTTTTCATCAGCAATAAGCCCTTGATAATGGGTCCATGGGTGATAAGTTGATAAGGGCTGCTGGGGGACAGTGGAGCGGGTGGAATTGGAGATGTGGAGGTAGATGGAGCCAAGGGGGAAGGGGTGGGGGAGCCAGGCGTCTTCTGAAGCCGTGACGCCTTCAGAATCCAAATTCGAATCATCCATCAGCCGTTTCGAGTACCAATGCAGCAATTCGTCTCGAATTCCCTGTGCCTTATCGATTTTCTCGATTCTTCTCAACGCCTTCAGAATTTCCTCCTCCTTCTGCTCCTTCTGCGCCTTGTTCAGCGCCAACGTCGCCTCCAGAATCCCAAACGCCTTCTCGACGTCTTCATTGGTCTTCTGAATCGATTTCTTCAATTCCTCCACATTTTGCGGCTTCTCGCGACGAATTCGTTGCGTGTAAAACTCCAAATTCTCCGTGACAAAAAACTCGAAATCCTTCAAAATCTGCTCGACGCCTTCTGCATCTCCACGTGTCGCCGCACCATTGAGCTCGAGTACCATGCGGTGTTCTGGGGAGATTTCCGCGTATTCCGACACGATTTTTTGCAAATTTTCCACCGAAACGTATTGATTTTCGTCTCCAAGAGCTTCAAACTCTTTTTTGAGCCGATTCAGGTAGATTTTCGCGTTCGACGCCGTCAAACCGTCCAATTTGAGGTGCGGATTCTGCAGAGCCTTGAGCACATCTTCAGATGATCCGTGCTCCACAGCTATCTTCACTTCTACCAACGCGTTGGCAGCCGAAACGATTTCCAGCACTTTTTGCTTGGAAAGTGGCTCGGAATCCGTGGATTTTTGAATTTTGAGAAGTTGATCAACGTAGAGACGGGCGGCGAATGGACGGACGTCTTCGAATTGGAGAAGGTCGAGAATGTGGATGAGTTGGGATTCGAATTCTGGAGTTGAGAGCGATTCTGGAGACGTGGAGAGCAGGATTTCCAGTTTAAAGAGGGCGGATTTGTCTGGAAAAGAAGAAAATGAATTTTTGAAAAATTTTAAATGAATTAATTTTTTCTAAATTTTTCAGAAAATTTCGTGAATTTTAGAATTAAAAGTTTAGAATTTTTTAATTATTAAAAACAAAGAAATTTTTTTTTGAATTACTGTAAAATTTGTGAAATTTCAAAATTTTTTGAAAATTCTCAAAAATTTTCAAGAAAAAATTTAAAAATTAAGCTTTTTCTTTAATTTTTTTTTCTTTCAAAAAAATAATTATTCAAATTTTTCAGAACTGTTTTGAATAAAAATGATAAATTGAATTTTCTGTAAATTTTTTCCGTACAATTTTTTTTAAATTCAAAATTTTTCGACAATTTTAAAATTTTTCAAAATATAAATTTAAATTTAAATAAAATTATTTTTCACAAAATAAATGTAAACATTAAAAATTTTAATTAAAAATTTTAAAATTAAATTTTTTGAATTTTTAGATAATTTTTTTGCTAAATTCTGAACAAATTTGAATATTGTTTTGTAGAATTTCGTAATTTTCCAGTTTCTTTCAATCAGAAATATCATTAAATTGAAGAAAAAAAACTGATTTCTATATTAGTGAAAAATTTGAAAATTAATTTGTTTTTTTCAAACATTTTCGAGAATTGAACTTTTTTTAATAAATAAATTTTTAGACGAAATTTATTTTTTTAATTTATTAAATAATGAAAAATTTTAACTCTAGAATAACAGAAACATTTTTTCCAATTTATTATATTTTTCAATTTTTCAAAAATTAAATTAAATCCGTAGAAAATCTGGACAAACTTTTTTTTGTAAAATTTCAAAATTTTCCAGATTTTTTTCAATTTAGATTTTTTTTGTAATTTTCAGAAAATTTAAAGATTAAAAGAATTTTAAAAAACTGATTCCAATGGGGATTTTCGTGAAAAAATTGAAAATTAATTTTTTTTTTACTTTTTCAATTTTTTCCCAAAAAAATCGCAAAAACCAACTGACCATTAGTCTGATTAACAACACTCTGCACCCAGACTTTCGAGAATTCCTCTTCCGTCCCCAGTTCTCCGAATCCTTCCAAATAGCTCTTGACCAGTGTCTCCTCAACATAATCGATAGCCGCCGACGCGGATTTCAGCACTTCCATGCACTTTTCTTCGTTTTTCTCGGCAACAGCCTCTTTCAGCTGAGCCATGGCGAGTTTCTGAGCGTCGACGTCGTTTTTTCGGTCCGATAGCATGCTTCCAATGTCTCCGAATTCCGGGAGCTTCGAGTCTTTCAGATTTTCCTTCATCGCGCCGAGTTCGGTTGCTGGAAATTGGAAATTTCGAGATAAAATTTGAATGTAATTCTTTAATTTTGAATAAAAATTTCATTTTTTTTAATTCGAAAATTGTCTTGGTTTTTTTTTGGAAAAATAAAAAAATTGAAAAAAAAACGAATTTCTATTTTTTTATCAGAATTTTTTTTTTAAATTAAAAATCCGGAAAACTGTGAAATTTAATAAAAAAATATTTTTAAAAAAGTCCAGAATTTTACAAAAAAATTATAAATTTGAAAGAAACAACTATTTTTCTCGAATTTTCTCGAAAATTTTTGAATTTTTCTCCAAAAATTCACAGAAATTCCAACTTTCATTTATTGCTTTTTTTCGAAACTTTTGCAAAATTACAGAAATATTTTTTGAATTTTTTGAAAATTTATTAAATTTTATTGATTTTTTGCAAACGTTTTTCCCATAAATTTGTACAATTTTACAAATTTAAATTTTATTTTTATTTTTTAAACTGACCACACAAAATTTTTACTTTATTTTTAAAATAAATTCATGAATTTCGAAAATTTCAAAAACTTACTCGAAAATTTGGCTTTTCCGGCCAAATTTCTCATGGGCGGCGCTTTGCGTTGTCGATGAAGAAGTGTAGCCAGGGCGAAAAGACAGAAGACAGTTTTCATGTTCCGGCCCTCGAAAACGTCGGCAGTTTCGGGAATGAAGATCTGGAAATTCGAGTGTTTTGATTTTTTTTTCTTCGAAAAAAAATCAAAAAATTTAAAAAATTAGAAAAAAGTTTTTTTTAAAAAAAATCTTTTTTCAAAATTCGGAAATTGAAAAATTGAAAAAAATAATTATAATTTTTTAAAAAATAATTCTAAAATTTCTAAAAAGCCAAAATATTCCAAAAATTGAAAGATTGCATTTCCAAGATAAAATTTAAAAATTTCTTTATTTTTCAATTATATTTTTTTTATTTTCGATTCGAAATTTTCGAATTTTTTAAGTAAAAAAAATTTAATTAAAATTTCAAAAATTTCCAATAAATTGAAGATTTAAATTTCTAACCAAAAATTGAAATACTGCATTTTTTTCAATTTTATTTCCCCAAATTTCTCCAAGTTTTCACACAATTTTTTCTCTTTTCCAAAATCCACGAACCTCTGGCAACTGCACACTCTCCATGGCCCGTCTCCACTGCATAATATTGTCAGTGTGTCGATAGACCGGAACATTCTCATTTTGAGTATATCTCTCCTGTTTGATATCGAAAATTCCCTTTTCCGGAACGGTTTGTGGGGCGAACGAGTTGCCGAGACGGGCCAGAAGGACGCCGTTTCGCAGGTTTTCTTCGAGTTCCGTGACAGGGACAATCGAGTCGTCTTTGAGGCATTCCGACAGCCATCTGGAAGAAAAACTGAATTTTTAGCAATATTTTCAGATTTTTTTTTTCTAAAATTTGAATTTTTGAATTTTTTTTTGAATTTTTTTTTAATTTTGACGAGTTTTGCATTACTCTTATCGTTGATAAATTTTTTTCAATCAAAAAATATTAATTTTTAAATTTCGCAACATTTTATAACAAAAATTTGGAAAATCTGCAAAATTTTTCCGATTTCGACGATTTTTCGCCATTTTTCCAGCAGAAACACAGTAAATCGGTCAGTTTTTATGAAATTACAATATTTTTGACCAATTTCAATTCGGAAAATTAGCCAGTATTTAACATGATCAAAAACTTAGCAATTTTAATATTTAATTTTTCGAAAAATTTCAATTTTCTCCTAAAAAATCAATTTTTTCGCAGTAAATTTTCAATTTCTCTTTTTATTTTTACTCCTAAAAAATAATTTTTAAAAAACTCACGTTCGGACCTCTTCACATCTGCACAAATACTCATAGGCGACCCGATTCAGACGTCTCTCATCGACATCTTCAACTGGTTCCGGACTGCCGAGGCTTCCGTTCTGATCGGCTGTGGTAGTGGTTGATTCCATCGTTTTCTGCGGAAAAAATAACATATTAAAGTGAAAATAGAGATTGGAAAATGAGAAATTGACGAAAATTGAGATTTTTGAAAATTTTCGAAATTTCAGGGAATTTTTCCGAGAAATTCATCAAGTAAGCATTCAAAATACATGAAAAACAATCGAAAATGTTGATTTTTCAAGAAAAAAACCAGAAAATCCAAGAAAATTGCATAAAAATGAGAAAATCCGTGAAATTTCGAAGAAAAAGTTGAAAATTCAAATTTGAAAACAAGCGTACTGTAGCTTCTGTGCGAGACCCGCTGACTAAATCTGTTATGCGCCTTTAAAAAATTAGAAATTACGGTAGTTTTTAAATTTTTGAATTTTCAATTTTTTACCTATTATTCATTTTTCAAATGGTGACAGTTGCGCTAATCCACGTGGATTGGGTCTCGTCATGCAGCTACGTGACCTCTAACGGCGAGCAGTTTCTTTTTTTTCTGCGTGTCCACACATTCTCTTACTCTCTCTCACGTTGTTCACGTAGTTGCATGACGAGACCCATTCCACGTGGATTAGCCCAACTGTCACCATTTGGAAAACAGATAATAAATTCGAACCGTTTTTCATGAATTTTAGCGATTTTTTCCATAAATTTTCGAAATTTGGTAGTAGAAAATTATTTTCAAAAGATTTGAGCGAGAAAATTTCCGGAAAAATTGTCTAAAAATGGAGAAAATAGGATTTTCAAAAAAAAATTTTTTTTTGAATGTTGAGTTTAAATTTTTCGAAATTTCAATCAAAATCGGAGAAAGAAACTATTAAAATGTAGAGAAAATGCAAAATCTCGTAAGATAATTTTTTTTGGAAATTTGGAAATTTCACTCAATTTTTGAACTTCAAAAAGACTTAGAAATGAGTAAACACCTTCAATTTTAACTGGAAAAGTAGAGAAAGCAATTGAGAACCCGAAAACCCACCGAAAATTCTCTGAAAATTGAGAAAAAAAATTCAAATAAAAAATTAATTTTTTCATTAAAATTTAAGTTTTCGATTCTCAAAATGATTCCAAAATTCAAAAAAAAAATATTTCCAAACTCCGAAGGTACGATGTATTTGAAAATTTTAATGAAAACTTCAAAATGTTCATTCTGATTGTGAGTAGAAAAAAAATTCCCAAAACCAAAAGCAAAGCAACTTTTCGAAAACCGAAAAATCCCTCATTTCTAAAGCATTCTCTCAAGGACAAATGCGCGGATATGTTGCGAATTCTGTCCGTCGCTTCAGTTTCAATTTCTATTCCTATTTCTCATCTGTCAATGTGCGGGTGCTCACTGAGCACACACACATTGGGTATAATTGTACAACATAGTAAAGTGCATCTTCTTCTTCTTCCTCTTCTTCTTATCCGCTTTTCACGTCTTCTAGTACAAGATTGATACGTCTGCCTCTCTTCTCTCTCGTTTTTAATAAAAACAAAAAGCGAGAGAGAAGAGACGGAGAGAAGTGGAGATTTGGAAACGAAATGATACGTAAACTGATGTTTAATTGAACGTTTCGCCGTGTCAAAACATGTGATGCGATGGACGAATGGACGTTGAAAAAGAAGAAGAAGGAGGAGAAGTGTGATTTGATTTCGTGTCGTTTTTGGGTTTGAAGGACATGAATCTGGGGGAAATGGGTGGGGTTCGATGGGAAGAAAAAGGAAGGCAGGTGTTGTTTTGATGTGAGCGATGAATAGTTTTTTTGTAGATTTTTGGGTCAGGGGGGAGGGGGTTTTGGAAGGGAGGGAATTGCGAAGGAATTGGGGAGGTTTTCATTTTTTTTTTCGTTTTCAGTGTTCAAAATTTTTAAATTTTTTTTATTGAAAAAAAATTCGGATTTAGTTTTATTTTTTGAAAATTCAAAATTTCAAATTTTTGTGATTTTTTTTAGTTTTTTGTTCGAAAGCGGATTTTCGAAAATGATTTTTCTCATTGTTGTTCTAATAAATTAATGCGAAAAAAAATAATTTCGAATTTTTTTTTTAAATTGTGATTTTTAAATTTTTAAGAAGAAAAATTATGAAAATTTGGAATTCTCAAAATTTTGGAAATTAAGAATGTCCAATTTAAAAAAAAATTGATGTAGAATTGTGAAAATGAATTTTTTATTTTCATTCTATTAATTTGAAACAAAAAAAAATTGATGTTGGAATTTTTTTGAAATTTTAATTTTATGAATTCAAAACAAAAAATAAATTTTCGAAAAGTCAATTTTTGAAAAAAAAATTATGAAAATTCCCTAAAAATTTGAAATTTTTAAAAATCAGAAAAAAATCTAAATTTTTATTGTTTTGATTATTCAAAAATATTTTGAAGATGTTTGTTTATGTTGAAATGTTTCAAAAAATGCAAAACAAAAAAATTCTATTTTTCGTTCAAAAGTTTTAAATTCCCATGCGGATTATGTTTTCTTTAACTTGCAAGTTGACCTTTCCATTGGAAATGGAATTTCAAAAGTCACTTCCTTTCTTTTTTCAAATTCTCACCATTAAGAAGACACACTAATCCTCTCTATGTATAATCCGTGGGTAATCACATTATTTTTATTTATTTGAAAAAAAATGTATTTACACTTGCCATTTTTATCTTTTTTGTTGTTGTAAAATTTTTAAATGAAAATTTTGAATTCGTCAAATCCTACATTATAGTTTTTCGAACCTTTTTTCCGAATAAAAAATTTTTAAAGTTTCGAAAATCCAAAATTCCTCAAATCCCCGTCCTAACAAAGAAAAATAAAATCTCGTCTCACAGCTACCAAGGAAACAAACAAAGAAGCCAAAACCGGCAACAACAGCAAAAAATTGCAAAAAAAACGGAAAAATGCATACAGCATTGGCATGATGAGAATGAATGTTAGAAGACATGGGGAGTAAGTGAGACGGCGAGAAGAAAAAGGGGAAAAGAGGGAAATTAGTAGGGGGGAGGGGGAAAGGAGACGACGGAAAAGGGAATGATAGGGGGCTAGAAATGGGGAAAAATGAGGAGGAGGGGGGGGAATGAAATTAGATTAGAAATTGGGTTCCGGGAGGATTTTAAGATTTGAAATTTTAACGCGCGATCGTTTTTTTTTCGTTTTTTCCATGAAAATTATCCGTTTTAATTAATTTTTTTTTCAAATTTATTTTTTTTCAATTAACGGTTTTTCATTTTATTCAGTGGTTTTCGAGATATAATCAAAGTTGTTCAAGCCTTTCTGTTTCTAGCTGAACTCATGGTAAGTTAAAGTGCGCTTTGAAAATTCAAGTTTTTCAAAAAAACCGGTGGGAGATAGGGAAAAGTTGTCAACTGACAAAGTATAGCTCTAATTTGGAGAAATATTTTTGCAGTTGACAACTTTTCGATATCTCTTATCAGTGGAATGTTATAGCCGGCAAAAAATCACATACTCAATTAAAAATTGACAAAAATGAAATTGTTGGAAAAATTAATTTTAAAAAATCAATATTCACCGCAAATTCTCACCCAATCCTGGGCGGCACTTAAGGTCATCATGACCTCTTTTCAAATTGACTTTTCAGTCATTTCCCCCTTCTCCTTATCACCCTCAAACTCTCGCACACACATACACACATTTTCCGGCGTCGTCGTCCGTCGTAAAACGGCTTATCACTACGTTGACTGACTTGACTTGGAACGTTTTGTTTGTTTGTCAGTGTCACAACGGGGCATGCCAAGGTGTCTCTCGAATCAGAGAGAGAGAGAGACGGAAATGGAAAATGTTGCAGAACCCAACTGATTTTGAGAGCTGGTGTGTTAATCAGGCAAATTGAGAGGATGAGCAGCGCGGCTTAGGCAGTAGGCTTTGAAAATGTGAAAATGAGATGTTGAAGGTGTGCAAGAGAGATTTTGGAGTGGAAGGTCTCGAACCAGGGAACGCAGTGATGAAGGCCCCAGGCTTGGTCGGAAACGCCTTTTCGGAAATTTCCGAGCCGACTTTTTTTTCCGAACTTTTTTTCTGGAATACGGTAGAACCGAAAAAAAAAATTCCGAATGATTTTTCGGTATTCGGTATTTCCGAAAAATATCCCTGGTCAAAAAATTTCGACGTTTTTTCCGGAAAATCATAGTTGAACTCTGAATTTTTCTAGAAACAACGTCGGAAGGTGTTCAGACGTTGGTATTTTGCAAAGTTCATTTTTCGGGTTTTGTTTCTGGAAAATATTGTTTAAAAACCGATTTAAACCGAAGTTCCGGTACTCAATTTCTTCCGGTAAAATTTCCGAAGCGAAAAGTCGGTAAAAGTACTGACGGAAAAAAGTTCCAAAAATTTTTTTCGGTAAAATTTCCCGAAACTGGTCGGAAATTTCCAACTTTTCGGTATTTCCGGTTCCGGTTCCGCCCAAGCCTGGAAGGCGCCGCTTTTGGCGATTCGCGCGGAGAATTTCGGGCTCCTGGACGTTTTCGCAGCCGAGTTTCACGTTTTTCAGGGAAATGATTATGTTTTCCGGATTATTGACATAAATTGAATATTTATATTATGCGTTCCCGAAATCGTAAAAGTTGAGATTCAAACGCGGCATCGCGTCCCACCACGATTTCCTCTTTTTTTTGTAAAACTACGGTAGAATCCACCGTAGTTTTACTAAAAACTAATAAATCGTGGCGGGACCCGGCCGCGTTTGAAATCTCAACTCTTACGATCTCAGGAACGCATAATACAAAAAAAACAGAAATTCCCCCTAAAAACGGTCAAATACGATCGGCTGCGAAATGTCCAGGAGCCGAATGTTTAATTTTCACCAATTTCGGGGCGAGATCCATTGCCAAATGGATTTCCTGGGATTTACGAGGTGTTTGACTTTGAGCTCAAGCTCAATTTCCTCCCAATAAGCCCGAAAAAGTATCAATATCATTTTATATATACCAGCCTGAAAGTGCGGCTGCGCTGCATCAGGCTGGCGTCTCTTTTTTCTGAAAATGTTCGATTTCCGCGTGAATACCATTTGATTTTTACGTGACCGGGTCAAATGCGCACAGAAATACAAACGGAAAAACGGAAATCCGGACAGAATTAGAAAGTTATTATATAAGAATGATTATCTGTTTTTCAAATGGTGACAGTTGAGCTAATCCACGTGGAATGGGTCTCGTCATGCAGCTACGTGAACAACGTGAGAGAGAGTGAGAGCATATGTGGACACGCAGAAAAAAAAGAAACTGCTCGCCGTTAGAGGTCACGTAGCTGCATGACGAGACCCAATCCACGTGGATTAGCCCAACTGTCACCTTTTGAAAAATGAATATTATATAATCCCCGTTTTCAGGGGGATAGACGTATCCAATGACTACCAATTAGGCCCGGCAGTCAGGGGTAAAGTGGAAAAACAAACCACCAGTCAACCCCTTGACGAAACCAATAACGAAGTGGGGAGAGTGGGGGAGGAATTATTAGTTTTTGAGGAAAAACAGAGAGAGAGAAAGAGCCAGGTGGCTACTTTTACAGCTATAGTCAACAAAATATGCGCTTAACAGGGATATTTTTTCTTTTTGGAATTTTTGTCAAAAGTGGAGATTTTTGTGTTTAAAACAAAACTATTATGGGTTTCTGATATTGAAAGAGTTGAGATTCAAACACGGCATTGGGTCTTGCCACGATTTTCTTTTTTTTTTAGAAAATTACGGTAAATATGAATTTTCTCAAATTTTCATCCAGTTTTCATGGGTTTTCATTGATTTTTATTTTTAGGTTTTTTTCAAAATTTTACCGCCACTTTTTTATTTAATTTTAACGAAAAATCGATAGAAAATGCGATTTTTCGATGAAATTGAATGAGAAAGTGGCGAAAACAATTTAGAAAAAACCTAGCAATAAAAATCAATGAAAACCCGTGAAAATTCGACGAAAATGTGAAAAATGTTCTATTTTCCGTAATTTTCTGAAAAAAAAGAGAAGAAAATCGTGGTGAGAGCCGTTGCCGCATTGGAATCTCATTGTCGACTCTTACAATATCAGGAAAGCATAATAGTTTCGTTTCAAACACAAAAATTTCCACTTCCTGCGAAATTTCCAAAAAGAAAAAATATCCATGTTTAATCCCTGTTAAACGCATATTTTGTTGACTAAATACATAGCACTAGGTTTTGAAAATGTGAAAATAATGATGTTTGTAGTGTGCAAAAAAGATTTCGGAGCATGCAGACTCGAACCAGGGGTGCAAAATTAGCACTACGCCAACAACGCCACTTTTACAATCGCGGGCGGTGATATTTTTCATCGGAATAAATTTAAGTAAATAAATACCAAAACAAGTAGTTCGATGGAGGAGATCCATCGACTAAAAAATGAAAAACGGTGGTTTTTATAATGTAAAGTTTGTACAGAAGCGCCCGGAAGGCTAGGCATTCAAAGAGCAAACAAACAGTCAGAACAGCAACATTACAGTCCGTTTGCCGCCGCGTCCGAGTGGGGGAAAGGGGGGAGGGGTAGACGGAAGGATATCATATTTCTGGAGGAAGAGGAGGAGAAGGAACTGGTATTTTGCAAAAAAAAATGAACGAAACATTTTTTTTAAAAATAAGGAAAAAATTTAATCATTTTCATTTTTTTTAAATATTGTTTTTTATTGTTGGTGCAAAAAATGCGATATTTTTTTCAATTAAAAAAATTGGACAGAAATCTATTTTTTTACAAAAACTTATTTTCGAACTAATTACTAAAAATTTGAAAATTTTCAATTTTTTGAAAAAATGCTGATTTTTATAATTAAATGAAAGTAAAGCACGGAAATATATTTGCCGTAATTTTTCAAAAAAAATTTCGAATTTTCTTATATTAATTTTAAAAAATCCTGCTGAAACTTTCTCGAAATAAACAAAATGGAAAAATAAAATGAAGACCTTCCTCCTTTCCTCTCCCCTCATAATCAGTGAGCCATTCTTGCGAAACAAAGTGAAAGATGGTGAATTCGAGAGATCCATCCATATATTCTTCATTTTGCGGACGGAAAGCCAGCAGAGCGTACTTTTCGCGTAGTACTGACTGACTGACTGCGAGAATTCAATGAGGAAGAGAGACACTTCGGGCCGCCCTTAATACAAAATGCAGAACCACTCAAAACCCGAGCAAAACGGAGCAAAAGAAAAAAACGCCGATTTTTCAAAATTCAAAATGACCGACGGACATCAATTTTCCGAGAATTTTGTTCGAAAAAATTGGAGAAAAAATGTATGAATTTTTGAAGGTTTTCGGCGAGAAAAAGGGCATCGAACTACTCGTTTTTTCCGCGTTTTTTTTATCTTTCGAAAAATTTCAATTTTTCCAGAAAAATTGAATTTTGCTCAAAATTAAAATTGACAAAAAAATTTCATTTTCAATTTTTTTTAAAATTAATATTGGCTAAATCGAATTTTCTAATTTTAAGAAAATTTGGATTCCATTATTCAGTAAAATTGTATTTTACTCAAAAATAAAAGTGAATTTGACGACTTTTACTCAAAATTTAAAAAAAAAAATAATTTTAATAAAAATTGAGAAAAATTGAAGTTTTTGGATAAATTGAATTTTAATAGTTTTTTTGAAAAACGTTGCATTTTTCTGATTTTTTATTATGAAACTGTTAAAAATCTTTGATTGAAAAAAATTACACTTTTTTCAATTTTTCAAATTTCTATTGATTTTTTGAAAATTCTTTTTAAAGTTTGAAAAAAAAAGAGCAAACTTTGAAATTTTTGAAAAAAGCAAAAATGCTCAACAGAAAAACCTTACAAGTCAAAAAATGTCACCAAAAATCAAATCGAAGAAAAAAACACAGTTTAGTCTGTCTTCTTCCACACGGGACACTTTTGCGGTCGGCGGACGGACGCCGAGCCGCTAAAGCGCCCAGGAAATCAGTTTTGTCAATATGGACTAAACCGTTTTTTCTCATTTTTTGAAGCGAAAAGAACAGAACATTTGTTGATTCGCTCTGCAATGAAATGCTTCAACAAAAATAGATAGAGAAAAATTGGAAAAGAAAAATTGATTGGAAGAATGAGAATTTGGAAAAGTTTATTTATAAACAATTTTCATCTGACAATGGCTGATTTGCGGTGAGTCTGGGGCATTATTTTGAAATATTTTTGATGATTTTTCAAGATAAACTATATTCCCCAGGACTGGACAAGGACCGATTTGATTCTATTCCAGGCTTAGATAAGGATTAGGTCAGGCACGTCTCAGGTCCTTTTTCCAAAAAACCACTCGTGAGAGTTTAGCTGGCTATGGTCCATAGTCTATGGAACATCTTCTACAAAAGTTGAAATTTTCAAAAACGGACTTCACATGTCGAAAGAGCATCCTTAAATTGAGACATTTTCGAGAGTTTATTGACGAAATTCTAGCTCGAAATTTTCAGATTTAAGGAAGTTATGACGTATTCAAAATTATTCGAAAATTGGTCCCTCGGAACGGGTTGGTCCCTCAAAAAAACGAATAGACAATAGCGGTCGAGACGGATTAGCAGAAGGTTGTTGTTGTCTACAGACATTGTGTCGATTTGTCATCATTGTCCGATCAAAAAAACAGCGCTCCTGGGACATCTGACATCTATCTACAGTCCACCACCTGTTCTTTTGGTCGGCCCGTTTGGGACAATGTCTGTAGTCTGATCAGCTTCCCCAGGAGCATAGTTTAGAGGAACAACAACAACAACCATCTGCTAATCCGTCTCGACCGCAATCGTCTATCCGTTTTTTTGAGGGACCAACCCGTTCCGAGGGACCAATTTATACCGTAATCTTGAAAACGTCATAACTTTCTTAAATCTGAAAACTTCGAGCTAGAATTTTGTCAATAAACTCTCGAAAATGTCTCCTTGACACTGGAAATTTTGAAAAAATTCTAAATGTTCAAAAAATTTGAAACGGAATGGGAAAAGGGAGATGGTATTCACGCGAAAATCGAAAATAACCAGAAAAGAGACACGCCAGCCTGATGCGGCGTAGCCGGACGTTCAGGCTGATTCTTACAATAAAGGAGCAAGCTAGACAAAATTTATAACTGGGTGTTATTTGATTTAGCAGTGATTCAATTGTTGCCTCGAAGCTAGACTAGCAGACACAATCACATCATTCCGGCGAGCAGAATATGAAACACCGAGAATCAATTCTTAAGATCCCCATCAACACTTCAAGCAGTAGTTGCAGTTGTAGTGACGCTGATTTTCGATGCAACTGTTATCTGAAAGATCTTCATACATATGTGTTTCCCAATTCCCTTTACAATCAGTGTCGTACCTTTCTGACGTTCTTCTTCCTGCTGAACAAACTCTTCACACAATTCTGATACTGCGAAGACATGGTCAAGCATAGGAGGCAATGAGTCGTGGCATTAAGAGTAGTGAATAGGTACATGACATAGGAAAAGTTGAGGGTAATCGAGAAAAATCCCGGACTCGATGTCAAGAAGACTTGAGCAATATAAACGGCTCCAAGTGGCAACTCGGCGATCATAAATGTCACTGTCAACAGAATCACCAGCTTTGTAGCATGGTCCTTCTTCGGCGGTTCTGCTCTCTGACCGACTGTCACTGTGACCTTTCGTCGGATAGAACTCGCATTGTTCAGCTGACCGATGAGCAAGGCAGTGAGAATTGGGAGCAGAATCGATGGAATGATCTTCAGAATTCCATCGGTGAACAGGAAGATTTTGATGTATAACAAGACGTTCTCCAGAATTCCAGTACTGATTTGAAAGTCATACTGTTTTTCGGTGTAGTTCACTGGGAAATCGGTGCAACTGAAAACAAGTGTAGCTAAGGTTACAGTTAGCTCTTTTCTAATAAAAAAGGTACTCACTGTTCCGCCGGCGTCCACGGATCGATCTCAATGACTTCGAATCTAGCCCAATAGGACGCCGACACAACTGTACTCAATGCCAGCACAACTAGGATCATTTTCCAGGCAAGTGAAGGTTTCGAGTAGCTCTCATGCTTCGGGCTCAGAGAATTTTTGATGATAAGGAATCGGAGAGTAGCCATGAGGACTCCAAGCCATGCGGGATAAAAAGGTCACAAATGGCAATGCCAATCATCAGAACATTAGTGCTATTGGATCTCATCGACTTTCGGGTGAGTATCAGCAAGTGGAAGATGTTCAGGATGACACCAAGGCAAGAGATTATACGAATTCAGGAGTCACTAGGACTTCAGACACCTTGAAAAGCGACTTGTCCAGCCAGATGAGAAGGTCTCGAGTGGAATTGCTGAAGGCATCGAAATCGGAGTAGTCAGTGATCAAGACAGACATTGGGAGAGGAGAATGACTGACAATGACTAGATGTTGTGCATGGTGTGGTGGTTTCTGAAATTGGATTGATTATCTTTTTTTTTACAAGAGGTGTCGAGATTGATCGAGTTAAATATGAATGACTGGTGGTTGTGGTGAAATCATGAACATGTAGGCAAGTAGAGATTAAGAAATCAAGAAGCATAAGATCATGAGTTTAGGATTCAGAGAACCTTGTCGTCTTCTGAATCCTCTACGAATAGACGGGGGAGGATTTCTTCTTCAGCGACATCAGTAATTGAATGTTATCCATAAAAAGATTCATCCTTAGAATTTCCCTAATTGGTGTCTAGACGAGCCAAGTAGTGCCTATTTTGAGTCATGGTTGAAGGTGAGAAGCCAAATCCTCTTATCCATATACCTGATCGAATCACCATTCCGAATACT
Source organism: Caenorhabditis sp. 39 LS-2015 (assembly GCA_900536345.3). NCBI lineage: Eukaryota > Metazoa > Nematoda > Chromadorea > Rhabditida > Rhabditidae > Caenorhabditis > Caenorhabditis waitukubuli. The sequence continues at coordinate 3,452 of LR564774.1, read as the reverse complement.
GAGAATAACAATAAGATGGCTAATTCGAACGATCGTGTCAACATCCACCCTTCTGACCAGATTCCCTGCAGCCCCCCCTCCCGGCTTCCGGGTTGCCTTCGTTCCTACGATCGATCAATGGCGACGTTCAACTACACATATTCCATGTTTCCGGATGAAAATCATTCTACACGACTCGTTTTATTGGCGATCTACAGGGTGTTTCATAAATACTGTTACAAAACTTTGCACGAGCACCGAGAGCGTCCTACATGACGGGCATCCTTCCCAATATTTTTTTTTCAAGGATTGGATCTATATTCAGTTGCTTGAAAAGTTTCAGCTCCTAATTTTTAGTTTCAAAATTCTGGCAGCCAGTTCCGTAGTGCCGTTCTCCTCTTTTCGGCACCTTCCAGGGTACGCGCGTCTGGAAGCTTATAACAGATGAAAAAATTTTCACTGTTGAAGTCATTAAAAACAGACAGAACTAAAGAATTATTGCAAAGAGCATCGACAGTGTCTGTTTTAACAAAAATGTACTCAACAAAACCCTCCCATCCAGTTTCTGTCATGGTCTTTGGTGAAATTTGTGATGATGAGAAGATTCCGCTCGTTTTTGTCGTTTTGGGAGCGAAAATCTGTTAGGAATAACACATCAACAATTTTTTTGGATACGTAGTACATACTTGGTCCCATATCCACTTTCAAAACCACCCCTGGATATTCCAACAGACCGGTGCACCTCCCGATCAAGAAAACTGGTCTCAGAGGTGGTGCAAAAGCAATTTTCCGAGGTTCATTGAGTCAACTTATTGACCAGCTCCGGGTCCAGACTTGAACCCTATGGACTTTTTGATCTAGAGATATTTGACCCAGAAGGTTTCCGCAAAAAATGATCAAAACTTGGATTCTCTAACGTCCCCGGTTCTCGAGGAATCGGGCCAAACAGATGTTGGATGCCTGCGTACTGTGGGCGCCTCGCGCCAAAACTTCTGAAGCGGAGCATCAAGACAAAAGGAGGGAGAATCAAAATCTGCTAATGCAGTTCTGTTCTAATATTACTCAAATATATTTTTGTTGAATATTTTTAAGATTGGTTCATTTTTACTAGCGATACACTCGTTTTCGTGTGTAACAGTATTTATGAAACACCCTGTACATGTCCATTCAGTGAGTAACACTTTAATAACGATGGAAGACTAATTTTTCATTTAGGGAGGCCGCCGATGAGTTGGTCAAATTAGAGTTTTACGTGTCGTTTCTCGGCATCATCCTGACACTTTTCCACCTGATCATCCTTACCAGAAAGTCTATGAGGACGTCGTCAGTGATGTCGATAATGATTTCCACCGCGATCTGTGACCTTATCTCCATGATCAGTGCTATTGGCACCCGAGACGTCGTCCTAAACTTTGAACTTCGCGATTGCAGCCCGCCAACCACATTTGAGGCGTACAGCGTCTTCCGTGTCGTCCAAGCCATTCGAGATGACGTCATCAGATGCTCCACGTGGCTCAGTGTCTCCATGGCTCTGATCCGCTATCTAGTGATAAAAAGAGCCACCTCAAAGCCAGGAGAACAGTGGATTTCCACCTTTCCCTTTGGATTCTACGCCTCTTTGGTTATTTTTGTGCTGAGCTCTTTGCTGTCTTTTATCTATTATGCGTGACTAGAAATGAAGCAGACTGGAGAATGGAGACCGGCGGAATCGTTAGTTATCGATTGTTTACTAATCAATCAATCAATCATGCTTGTTGCATAGGGTAGGTTCAGTGGTAGAATGCTCGCCTGCCACGCGGGCGGCCCGGGTTCGATTCCCGGTCGATGCACCATTGTTGCATAGGGTAGGTTCAGTGGATTAGCGAATGCGTATTCTAAATCGAGCGAGCGAAGGCGAGCGAGCAGAGTGAGAGAGAGACACACAACACGAACACAAGATATCACATATCAACATTTATCTAACGACGAATGCAACACGCAATACAAGTATAAGTGCAGATGGACCGGTGCTAAAGCCGGGACTGATTATCATACGATTCTTCGGACGAGGAGCTATCCATCGAGTATTCATGTTCATCAATGGAATAGTGTCAAAGATCATCCCATGCGTCCTGCTGCCAGTTCTCTCTGCAAATGCTTTTGTTGACAATTCGAGCAGCGAGAAAGAGTAGACAAGTTGAGAGTGATCGAACAGTTGAGAAGAACAAGTTAGGTGTTAAATGAAGAAGCCCTTCCAACTATCGATTGATTGCAGAACCGATCGAACCACCGGACTCGTCGTCTTCATGTCCGTCACTTTCTTCATTTCTCTCCTCCCCGCCGGCCTTGTCACTTCTTTTCAAGCCAGATTTACAGACGTCGGGTTTTTGTGGGTTTTTCGTCTTTCCTTTCCTGTATTAACGTTTGTTTTGTACAGATACATGAGCGCCTATGTGCACAGTCTCTGCTACGCCCTTTTAACATTCAATGCCACATTCCACTGCTTCATCTGCTTCGCAATGTCTTCTCAATACCGGAAAACAGTCAGAACTCTTTTGCGGATCACTGAGAAGCGTGTCAATCAGAGCCATGGCTGACAAAAGAACTTTCTTTTCCTTTTTTTCTGTTGTTATTATTCTTGTTCAATTCCATTGCATTCATACAATAAATGAGTTACAACCAATCATCGGAGTCTCATCTTTCCCAGCGCATTGTTAAAAGGTTTATGTTGGAAACATTGCGCGATGGTTGACACATGGGTTGGAGATTGCTTCAAGATCAAAAGAGCAAAGGTGGTACTGATACCCATTAAAATTGATGGAATGTGTCGTTGTATATGGTGCAAAGTCCGCGAACCGTCTCGCACTCTCTCTCACCGGTACACTCTCTATTCTAGGATCGTTTAGGTGTTGATAGGTATTTTTTCGGCCTTCACTTCTCGGACAGCCACCTGTTCGCACCTGTCACTTGGAGATGGACGGTCATTCGATCGATTCTTACCTCTCTAATGATCCTCACTGGGCGTGCTCTAAGAGAGTCTCCAGGAGAGTCAGATGTCTTCCCGCCCACTGCCCCTTTTCGACAGTGTACCACCAGACCTGCCCTGTCTTCCTATCATTCTCATTCTAGTCAGTTTCATTTACTCATCTCGACGACGACGCAACCGATGCCTTCCTACCAGTACCTTCTCTCTTGGTACTGGGTGATTGGACCATTCCGTTGGGGCTATCTTAGCTGGTAATGCTTACGGCAGGTCCGGTGATCTAACTTTTCTGTTCTGGTACTGTCTTTGACGGGACTGGTTCAGTTGGGGAACGATCGTAAGACTGGACTCATTGGGATGGAAAGATCGGGAAGATGGACGGCGCGAAGAAGATGGATGGATCGAGGAAGACGACGACGACGACGACGGAGCAGCCGATGCCTTCCTACCAGTACCTTCTCTCTTGGTACTGGGTGATTGGACCATTCCGTTGGGGCTATCTTAGCTGGTA
>LR564772.1:3147-17965 GCA_900536345.3 Caenorhabditis sp. 39 LS-2015 | reverse complement strand
AATTTCTTTTTGCCCTAGGTTGCGCGTCTTTGCCCATTCGATTCATTTTCTACTGTTCCTCCCGGCCTGAATGCCGCGAAGCGGCAGGATCAGGCTGGTTAACGAATAATACGAAAAATTGTCAATTTGAGCTTTTTTACAAAATTCAATTCAATAGTTTTTCTTTCAGAAGCCCTCGAACATCTGGCCAAAAAGCTATACATCCGAATGGAAGAGCAGCGCGGTTACGAGCATATTCACGCGAATTCCATGGCTTTCGGGCTTTTGAGTGATAAGGCGTTTGATATGATCGATGCGGCCAGAGAACGCAAGGATACTGGTGAGATTTTGGGAGAAAAATCAGAAAAATTGAGATCCCCGACGTTTCGCAACTCAGAATTTCGTCGAAATGCGGCTAAAATCCGTAATTTTCATCATAACTTGAAAATTTTATAAAGTTGCGAAATGTCGGGGTTGTAAAAAAATGTAAAAATATGGAAAAGTTGATAAAATTTAAAAAAAAATTAAATTTATAATTTTTTTTTAATTTAAAAATTAAAACGTAAATTTACAAGTGCGACGTTTCGCAACTTTCCAAAAGTCGTCCTCAAGCACGTCAAAACTCACTAAAAAATTGTAATTCTCATCGAAAACTGAAAAAAAAATATAATGGAGTTGCGAAATGTCGGGGTTGCAAAAAACATGGAGAAAAAATCAAAAAGCAATTTGAAAAAAATAACTAAATTAGAAACAAAAATTAAAAAACAACCGCGACGTTTCGCAACCTTGAAACTCTCCAAAACGCGCCAAAAATTATTTGTTTTCATAAGAAATTAAACAAAAAACTCATGGAGTTGCGAAACGTCGGTGTTGTTGTTAAAAAGCAACAAAAAAATAAAAAAAATATGGAAAAATCAACTTACAAAAATTGAATAGAAAATTCAACGAAATACGATTTAAAAAAATTGAAAACAACAACGTGAAATTAAAATCGGTTCCCGCCGCGACTCCCACCTACAGTAAAGCTAACTGATCCGTTTCAGACCCGCACTACAAAAAACTGTACCCATCGCGAGTGCTAATGGACCTTCTCATCGAAATCAGCGGCGGCTTCAACAAATGTTCGGAAAAAGACCTGCGAATGGCGAACTCTTGGCTGGGAAAAGGTCTCGGCAAGATGCAAATACTCACGGAACGCAAATTTTGCCTTTTTGATTGCCCGAAATGATTTAAATTATTGATTTTTCAACCGGTGGGATTTTCCTATGTTTCCTGTGTTTTTCTCATATTGTCGATCTATTTTCGCCCAGTTTCTCACATATTTTGAGTATTTTTGTCAAGAAACCAATGAATTATTTATTTTGCGGCTTTTGTTCGAAGGATTTGCGCGGAAAACGGAGAAAAATTGATTTTTAGGCCAAAAAATGCAAATTTTAAAATCAATAAATTTAGAAAACAGTAAATCGCTTCGAGACCCAACGACAAAATGTGACATGCGCCTTTAAGTTTTGCTACAGTAACCTTTTAAAATTTTTAGAGGAATTTTGGGTTTTTAGGCGAATTTCACGCGTTTTCGGTGGTTTTTTCGGCGATTTATTTCAATGTTCATTTGTAAATTGAAAATTCAAGTTAAAAATCACAAAATCCCGCTGAAAAAAGTGGAAAATAGCTGAAAATCCGCGAAATTTCACAACATTATCAATGGAGCGCGTTTGCATCTTGCCACCTCAACGTCCAGCAAAACCGGCTTTCTTTCGCCATTTCCATCGATAGTTTCGGCGATTTCTCATCAATTCTGGTTTCAATTCGCACTTCCGCCATTGGTTTAACCTTCCAAATCATCAGAAACCGTTAAAAACCCAAAAATTAGCCCGAAAATTATCGATTTTTGCAGGTAAACATGGAGGCGCTGCCGAATATGATCATGTTGGCTCCGAACTTTCGAAGTTCGACCAGTTGCTTTGATAATAGTCCCGGCATGGATTGGAGGCTGAATTTGAAAGAGGTTTGAGGTCGAAAATTTCAAAAAACGGGGATTTTTTAGTATATTTTGATGAATTTTCAAGCGGACCCACATGAATACGACTGGGCCATGGATCGACTGGTACGGATGAAATATGTGAGTTGGTTTTTTTTCAAATTGATTTTATGGTACTGGATTGCATAAGAAAAACGGGGAATTTTGATATAAAAATTGGGAAAAAAATATTATTAGAAAAAAAAAAATATTTCGATTTTCAAAATTTTTTTTCAATTTTCTGCGTATTCAGAATTATTTTAAAATGAGATTTTTTGTTTTGAGAAATTGATTTTATTTATATTTTTTTTTCTAGAATTTTTTTTTCAAATTTTCCAAAGTTTTTTTTAAAATTTTTTTCAATTTTTTGGAAGTATTCAAAAATTAATTTAAATTACAAGAAAATTTGATTCTGCATTTTTTAAATTTAAATTTTTTTGTTGGATTTTTTATTATTTTTAAAAAAATTAAAAATTGAGGAAATTTGGAAAATTAATTTTGCAAATATTCAAAAGTTACAAAAAAAACATTTAAATTTGACTTTTTTTTCAAAATTCGAAAAGCGATTTTTTTTAATTTTTTGGAAGAAAAGTTTGATTAAAATTTAACAAAAAATTAATTTAAAAATTGAAAAGTGAGTTTTTTTAAATTTATATTTAAAACAAACTAATTATTCAAAAAATCAAAAATTTTGAAAAATTCAAAATTTGATTTTGCTTTTTTTTTTAATTTGAGAAAACATTTTCATTTCGGAATTTTTTCTATATTTCGAGAATTTAGATTTTTCAATTAAATTTTTCAAAGTTATTCAATTTTTTTTAATCTGAAAAATGTCAAAAAATCTTAATTTTTTTTCAAAAAGAAATTAAGAAAAATGAGAAAAAATATCAATTTCAATTTATAATTAAAAAAATTTTTTTTAGGACGCCAATGTTCCATCGCCAACCATTGAACAAATGGGCAAATTGAAAAGCTATTATGGTCAGATATGTATGATGCAGAAGAGATTTCCGATGAGTCCTGGAGGTGCAATGGAGACGCCCTTTACATGGTAATTCATTCATTTTTAAAAATTTGGAAAAAATTGGAGAGCATTAAAAAAAATAATTTCAAAAAAACCCAACTTTAAAAATTTATATTAATAAAAATTGAATTTTAAAAAATTAAGTCGACAATTATTTTGGATTTTTGTTAAATTTTTCAAATTTTAAAAAATTGACAATTTTTTAATAAAATGTATTTTTTTAGTTGAAAAAAATTCCACTCAGTATATTTTTTTTTCCAGGCACGATGGTGTTTTTGACACGAGAAATTCGAACAGTGAAGTGACGCTGAATGACATTGAATTCGAAAAAGCGTCAATAATGTTCAATATCGGAGCATGTCATGCTCAATATGCCGCCGAGCAGCCAAGGGATACGCAGGATGTGAGATTTAAGAAAAAAAATTGAAATTTTGAAATTTTAATCATTAAAAAAAATGTAGAATTTATTTTATAAATAAATCGATTCTGTTGTAAAAAAATTAATTTGAAACGAAGAAAATTTTGGAAAAAATAGGAATTTTCTAGAAAAATTTAATTTTAATATTTTTTGAATTTTTGGGATTTTTTTGAATTTTTTTTTGAAATTTTGAAAAATCTTTTTCACAAAATATTGAAAAACTAAAATTTTTAAATTTTTAAAAAATTTCAATTATAAAAAAAAATTATAAAAAATTTCGAAATTTTTTTTTAAATTTTGAAAAGTCGTAAATCATTCCGGAAAAAATCAATTTATAAATAACACAATCAAAATTTGATTTCTTCTTCGACAAATTGAATTTAAAAAATTTTTCACCGAATTTGTCAATTTTCAAAAAAAAAATCCAAAAATTCTGAATTATTTTTCTGAAAATTTGAAATTTGAAATTCTAAAAATTTTTGATTTTAAAATTTAAAAACTGGTGAAAATTTCAAATTCAACATGAATTAAAATTGTTTTGAAAATTTGGATTTTTTCTGGAAATTTTCAAATTTATGTGGAATTTTTTTTTTCTAATTCTCAAGAAAAGTCAAAAAAGTTTGTTTTAAAGAATTCAAAAAAAATTTAAATATTTTCAATTTGAGATCAAAATTTTATAAAAATTCTGAATTGGAAAAAAAACCAATTTTTTTGATTCAAAAAAATTGAAATTTGATTTTCTTTCAACAAATTGAATCAAAAATTTGAAAATCAATTTTTTTTTTCAAAATTTTGTTTAAAAAACTAAATTTTATTTTTCCAGAGCATCAAAGCAGCATTTATGCATTTCCAAAGTGCCGCGTACGCATTCGAGCAGTTGAACACGTTCCGCAACTCGGACATGTTCTATCCGTCAGTGGACCTTGACGCCAACGTCATTCTGTTTTATTATAAAGTTCTTATGGTAAGTTTTATGATTTTCTTGTTGCTTTTAATTTTTTAAATTTAAATTAAGATTTGAAAAAAAATTGAACTAGAAAAAAAAAATTAAAAATTAGATTTAAATTTTTTGGAATTTTTTTAAAACGATTTTTTGGGATTTTGAAATTTTTTTATTCAAATTTATATTTGAAACAATTAAATTTGATTTCTAATTATTTTTTTTAATAATTTTAATAAAATAATTAATCAAAATTAAAATTAGTTGATTTCAAAATTATTTTATTATTTTAAATGAAAAAATCGATTTTTTTTTCTCAAATATCAATTTTAGGCTCAAGCCCAAGAATGTCTAGTCCAAAAGAGTCTTCTGGACAACCGAAGTCCGATAGTTATTGCTCGATTGGCACTTTGGATCCATGAAACACTGGATTCGGCGTCGAAAATCGCCGATGACTGGACTGTCAACGTTCCCGAGACAATGCAGAGGGTAAGTGTCTTTTTTTTTTAAATTTTTTTAGGTTTGAAAAATAATTTTTGGTTGAAAAATGTAGATTTTCATTTTTCATTTTTTATTGAAATTTTTTCAAATTTTGTTTTTACTCTCAACTTATTTTGCTTAATTTTAAACTTAAAAAATTCTATTTTTCGTTTTTTATTGAAATTTTTTTAAATTTGAAAATGTTCATAAAATGGACTCCATTTCCAATTTTTGAGTTTTTTCCTCATAATTTATTGCAATTTTTTTCAATAATTGAATTTTAATCTTAAAAATGAACGTTTATTTTTGTAAATTGATTGAAACTAAAATTTCAATTTCAATAAAAAACAGGAACAATTGATTAAATGTGTTAATGAATATTTATTGAAATTCAAAAAATAAATTGAATTTTTTCAAATTTTTTGATTGAAAAAATTAAAAATTAAAATTTTTTTTGAGCATTTGCTTGAACATAGTTTAAATTTTAAAAAAATCACAAAGTTTTTTTTCAAAATAAAAAATAAAATTTTGAAAAATATATGCATACGCGTTTTTAAGAATTTTTCGAAAAAAAAATGAAAATTCAAAAAAAATTCGAATTAAAAAAATTTCAATTTTATTTTTAAAAATCCACAATCAACACTAACACCTCGCCAAAAACAATTTATTTGAAAAAAATGAAAAACTTGATTTAAAAATGTTAATAAATATTTGTTAAAATTCAAAGAAATTGAAATTCTCACAATCTGTTTTTTTTCAATTTTTTTTAATTGAAAAAAAAATCAAAATCAAAAAAAAATCCAATTTCATTTTGAAAAACCACCAAACAGCACTAACACCTTGCCAAAAACTAAAAACTAACCCATCCTTCTCAAATCTTTTCCAGAATTTCCTTAAATTCCAGTACTACGAGCGTGTGTGCCGCTACAAAGCGGACATGTACGCAGTCATCGGCCACATGTCACTCGGCGACCACTACGAAACGGAAGAACGCAAAATGGGCTACCGACTGCAGTTCTACAACATTGCCGCCAAATACATGGAGGGCATATTTGCAAATCGCAAGTTGAGGGATCAGTACCCGGAGATTTATATCACCGCCAATTTTCTTAATGATGTCGTCACTGCAAAGTGGGTGTTTTTTGTTGTTGGTTAATTTTTTGAAAAATTTCAATTTTTAATTTTACAAAAAATTGGAAAAGAAATTAAATGGAAAAAAACAACTGAAATTAAAGTTTTAAAATTTTTAAAATTAAATTTTGAAATTTTGAAAAGTTATCGATTTTTTCTGAAATTAAAAATTCATTAAGATTATTTTTTGGAGCTTAGCTTAAAAAGATATTTGAAAATTTGAAAATTTGAAAATAAGTTAAATTTTTTCATTTTCATGCTAATTTTTCATAATTAAAAAAAAAAATCGAATTTCGTAGTTTTTAAAATTTTTGCATTTCTGGTACTTAATAATTAGAAAATTTAAAAGTAAAAAATTGAGAAAAATGAAATTTTAAAAAAATTTAGACCTAAATTTTTAAAAAGTCGATTTTCGGAATTTTTCATTTTTTTTTTTGAAAAATTTGGAATTTTCAAAAATGTTCAGAACTGAGTTTTTGGAAAAAGTTTAAATATAAAATCCGATTTTTCCTAACTTTTTTTTTAATTATCAAAAAAAAATGAAATGCCACATTTTTTGAAAAATTTTGAATTAATAATTTTTTTGAATTTTACTGAAAGCTTTTTCTAATTGGAAAAATTTGAAATCTTTAAAATTGAAATTTATCAATTGTAAATTTTTGATTTTGCATTTTTTCGAGTTTCGAAAATCAAAATTTAGAAAAATCTTTGTTTCTGGTTTTTGCGGAATTCCGATTTTTTACAATTAATGTTCACAAAAATTGGAGTTGAAAATTGCGAAAAATAGATTTTAAATGTTTTAAATTTAAAAAAAAATCGCTGAAAGTATTAGGAAAAACCTCGAAATTCTTAAAAATTAAAAAAAATATTTTTCTATTTTTCCAAGTATTCTAATCTTTTCCAGACGAACCAACGCCGAAAAAGAGAACAACTTCATCTACCACGACATTGTTCCAAGTGTCGACGAGGCGCTCACCTCAACTTTCAAACAAAACGGTCCAATGTGTAAAGTGAAGCCGTTGGCATTCGATCCCCTCGACGCGTCGATCTGCGGGGAGGATCTCTTCGCCGGACTCCTCCCACCTACCGTAATCGACGCCAACAAAAAGTACGAAGCTCAGAAATCGGAGCTCTATAACCAGATCACGGATCAAGCGAGAGCGCACGATGAGCAGTTGGAAAAAGCGCTGGAGAAGGCGGATTTTGCGAATTTGAGATTCATGTTGAACGAGGGAAAGAACGCGGAAGTGATGTACGAGATACCGGAGGAACTGATGAAGCGAAACGCCGACATGACCAGCTACCCGGACGCGGTGCCGAATCTTCTGGAGAAACTCAGAGAATCGTCGGATACCGCGAGGGTTGCTGAAGCGAAATTGAACACCCTGATCGCCAAACTACGCGCCATCGACTTGCCGAGACTGCGAGCCGACGAGGGATACGTTCTCATCAGCAAAGAGCTCGACAAACTCGCTGAGCACCTATCAGTCGCCAAAAACAACAACTTGTCGCTGAACAAGGCGATCGCCGCGCATCTGAATAATCTGCAGATTTTGTCGTTGAATTGTCAGGAAATGTGGCAGCGGATTGTGCCGGAAACGAAGAAGAAGACGATGGACGGTGCTGCTGATGGAGTGATGAGTCAGGAGGAGAGGGATGTAAGTTGAATTTTTAAAAATAATTTTTCTGAATTTTGGTTTTTTGAAAATAAGAGGCGCGACGCGACGCGACACACTACGCACCGGTCTCGGAGCGATTAATTTTTTCTGTAATTTATTTATTTGAAAACCGCAATTTTCTCTTTTCTTGTCAAAATTGGGTTTGTTTGAATTTATCGATTGGTTTTAAAAATTTAGAATTTTTCAATTTTTTTTTTTCAATTTTTCGATTTTTTTTTAAATTTTTGAAAAAAAGTTTTTTTTGTTGTTTTCAGAAATATTAAAAAAAATATATAATCTAGAATGTTTTTTTTTGAAAATTCCAATAAATTAGTATAAATTTAAACATAATTTTTTTCCGGAAAGTTTAAAAAAATTATGATTAAAAAATTTTCAAAAAAATCGGAAGAATTTTAAAATTTATTGCTGAAAAATGTTCAATTCAATAAAAATTATTGTCGAATTGACGATTTCAATAATCGGAAAATTTGAGAATAAATTTAAAAATTAAAAATTTTTCCGATTTTTTCCAATTTTTTCAAAAATTATTTTTTTTTTTTGAAAATCGAAATGAACAGAATTAATTTTAATAAATTTCTTAACGAATTTATTTGAAAAGAATTGAAATTTTTTTCACTCAAAAAAATCGGAGAATTTCAAAAAAAAAAATTGAAAATGTTTCAATTTTAAAAATTGACTGACTGAAAAAATATTGAATTGACAATGTATTTTGTTTATTTTCAGATCCGTAAAATGGTTGACAAAATCGTCGAAATGAAATCGCAACGCATCAAACTCGTCGAGCAACTCGCCAACGACCTGAAAGCCGATGAACTCTCGAAAAAACTGATGGGCACCAATGACGACGGCTCGGAAGCGGTCCGAAACGAGGAAATTGCGAAACACTCGAAGAATCAGCAGCTAATCCGGCTGAATCTCGACGCCCAGCAAGCGATTCTGAAGGCGTTCGCCGACGCCAACGCCGACTTCTGCGAGCAGCGAATGGCGATGCAATCGGCCCGTGGAGAATACGAAAAACACGTTCGAGAGCTCATCGAGAGCTATGAAGTGTACAGGGATGTGGCGAGGAAGTGCGAAGAGGGAGAGACGTTCTATCGGCAGCTGATGAGCCGATGCGATCAGTTTGCAGTGCCGATTCATGCCATGGAGGAACAGTGTGAGGGGCTTTTTTTTATGGATTTTGTTAAAAATTTGAAAAAAAAAATTGAGGCGCGAAAAATGAGCTTAACAGCGCGACATTTCGCAACTTTCCAATTGGATCCAAAGTGAAAATTTTTAATTAAAACATAAAAAATTTTAAAATTAAAAAAAAAAATTTAACGAATTAAAAATAAAAATTATTTTCAGCAAGATTTTAATTTTTTTTAAATGTATTCTGTTTTTCCTTTTCTTCAAAATTTGAAATTCAAAAAATTATTTTTTACCGGAAAATTAAAACAAATTAAAAATTATTATTTTTTCACTGGAAAAATCCAGAAATTGTTTAGTTTAATTTTTTTGATTTTTTTTTTTTCATTTTCAAATTTTCAAAATTTAAATGAGACGGAATAAATTTTGAAATATTATTTTTCCAAATCTCGATGAAAATTAATTTGTAAAAAAATTATTTTAGATTCAAATTTTAGAAAATTGGAAAAAATCAAAATTAAAAAAAAAATCTCAAAATTTATCGATTTTTTAAAAAAAATTTCGAAATTGATTTAAAATTTTTTTTTTCAATTTTCCGGTAAAAACCTTTTTTTTTATAAATTTGTTTCTTTTTTATTAAAATTTTAAAAATTAGAATAAACCGCAATAATTTTTAAAATATAATTTTGAAACAAAAATCTCTCTGAAAATAAAATTTTGAAAAAAAAAACTCCTTTCAAAATAATAATAAATTTAAAATTAGCTCGATTTTTGTTAAAATTTTCACTTTGGAAAGTTGCGAAACGTTACAGTTGCAAAGTGAAAAGTAAAAAATGAAAAGTTGAAATTTGTAAAACGTTACAACTGTGTTTCCAGACCGCGCAGAAGTCGAAAAGAAGGAGCTGGCCCAAAAAGAAGCCGAGCAGCGATTGCAGCAATTCCGAATGACACGTGATGCCCAAAACGCCATGATGGACTTTGGAGGACCGCAACAAGCATTCCAGGGGGCTCCTTCACCGGTCCCACGGCCCCCAGGACCCTCAGCTCGAGCTCCACGTCTCGGCGACTATTTGGATAGCTATCGGGCCAGGAAAACCAATCAAACACCGCAATCAATCCAAATCCCACACCATCAACTGGATCAGATGCCCGATGAGCACGGCGGACCGCCATCTCCGACGCCCAGCAGCGTTTGTGACTACCCGGCGAGCCAGCGAGGCTCCAGAAGCGTCCTGACGTCGCCGAGGTATCAACCACCCGGTCCACAGCAATTTGGAGGTCCAACAGGACAATATCCACCTTATCAGCCGCCTCCGAGGCCTTATCAGTCCTATCAGCCGCCTCCCGTCGCCCAAGTCTTCCAGTATCCACCGCAAGGAGCTCCGATATCCGCACCGCCGCAGCACCATCATCAGCATGTGCCACAGCCGGCGTATCAGGGGTATCAGCCGTCTGGGGGAGCAGTTGGAGGTCAAATTCAAGGTTATCAGCAGCCTGGAGGTCAGAATTTGGGTCAGATGACACCAGAAAGTCAAATTCAAGGTCAAGTACCATCTGGAGGCCAAATTCAAGGTTATCAGCAACCTGGAGCTCAGAATTTAGGTCAGATGACACCAGAAAGTCAAATTCAAGGTCAAGTACCATCTGGAGGCCAAATTCAAGGTTATCAGCAACCTGGAGCTCAGAATTTTGGACAAGTACCATCTGGGGGTCAAGTTCATGGTTATCAGCAACCTGGAGGTCAAAACTTGGGTCAGATTGGTCTTGGAGGCCAAATTCAAGGTCAACAACTTCCTGGGGGTCAAAACGCTTCTTATCAGTCTTCTGGAGCTCAGAATTTTGGTCAAATGACTCCTGGAGGTCAAATTCAAGGTCAAGTACCATCTGGAGGTCAAATTCAAGGTCAACAGCTTCCAGGAGGTCAAAACGCTCCTTATCAGCAACCTTCACCTCAAAACCTGGCTCAACAACGTTATCAGCAACCTGAAAATCAGAATCCGCCGCAATTCGCTCCTGGAGCTCAAAATTTGGCTCAACAGCCATCCGGATATCAAAATTCTGCCCAAATTACCTCGAATTCCAGTTATCAGCCTTCTGGACATCAAAATCCTCCTTATCAAGCCCCAGCAGCTCAAATTCCGCCTCACCAAGGCCCTGGAGCTCAGATTTCGACGTCCATGGCCCATGGACATCAGAATTCGCCGTATCAAGCTCCTGGAGCACCTGTCGCTCAGGAGTCATCGCAGATTTCCGGGTATCAGGGATATGGTACACCTGGAGCTCAAGGATTTGCGTCATCTGGAGCGCCTCAGGGATATGGAGCGAATTCTGGAGTCCCTGGAACTCCAGGATCCCAAAATTCTGGATTTGGGTCATCTGGAGCACCAAGTTCTGGATTCTCGGCTTCTAGATCTCCTTCTTCTGGATTTGGGTCATCTGGAGCTCCTGGAGCTCAAGGATCACAAGGATTCGCGTCATCTCCAGCTTCTGGAGCACCCGGAACTGGATATGGGTCATCTGGACCCCATGGACCACCATCTTCTGGATTCACGTCTTCTGGAGCTCCCGGACCCCGAGGACCACAAGGATTTGCACCATCTTCAGCTCCTGGAGCACCCCCAACTCACCAACTGGCTTCTCAAGGCTTCCAGCCGAATTCTGGAGCTCCTGGAACGCCAGGCACGCAGAATTCTGGACTCCCGCCGTCCGGTCCACAGTCCAACGCTAGTTCTGCTCGTCAGACGCCTGCTCCAGCGGCTCCAGCTGCTCCTGGAGCTGCTGGACCTCCTGGAGCCCCAATCCGCTTCCAACCGGCTCCCGGAGCCCCGTCGCCATGGCATGCCACCCCTGCAGAGTTGAAGGTTTGAGTCTCCACTCTCTAGGATTACTGTATCCTCGTTTCAGACGCCATGGAACACGGCTCCGCAGTACCATGCACCTGGAGCTAAAAATGCGCCGAATCCACATCTGAATTCGTCCCCACAACCTCCTCAACAACCACCGCCATCCGCTCAACAACCGACGACGATTCCGGCACAGACGACTCGCAGCAATGTGGATTTGCTCAGTGATCTACTCGGAGACTTCAATCTCCCGCCACCCATTCAGCCGGCTGTTCAGAATCATCAAAGTAAGGAGGTTTTAAGGATTTTACGGTCGTGGCCGAAGTTTTGCGATTGGGGGAAGGTCGGTCGTGGTCTAGGATATCTAGATGACCGAGATTTTGGGTATTTGCGAAATTTCTATTAGAATTTGGAGGAATTTGACCCGATGGCCGAAGTTTTGCAATTGGGGGAAGTTCGACCGTGGTCTAGGGCCTCTAGGTGGTCGAGTTTTCGGGTTTCAGCAAAAGTTCGGCCTCCCGGTGATTCTTGGCACAATTGCTAGTAGAATTTGGTAAAATTGACACTGTCGCCGAAATTTTCTAATGGGGAAAGTACGTCTGTGGTCTAGATGGCTTAGGTTTTCTTCTACTTGCGAAAGTTTGGTCGCCTGGTGGTTTTTGGCACGATCACTGTTTTTTTACCGAAATTTACCCTGTGGCCGAAGTTTTTCAATGGGGAAAGCTCGGTCGTGGTCTAGGACCTCTAGGTGGTCGAGATTTCCGGTATTTCTCGAAAGATTGGCCACCTAGTGATTCGTGGCACAATGTTTAGTATTATTTGACCAGAATTGACTCTGTGGCTGAAGTTTTTCAATAGGGAAAGTTCGACCGTTGTCTAGGAGCTCTAGGTGACCTAGGTTTTCTTGTATCAGCCAAAGTTCGGTCACCTAGCGTTTTTTGACACAATTTCTATCATGATTTGACGAAAATTGACCTATGACCGAAGTTTTGTGATGTGTAAAGTTCGGTCATGGTCTAGGATCTCTAGATGGTCTAGGTTTTCTTGTATTAACGAAAGTTTGGTGACCTGGTGAATCACTTTAGGCTATGCTGGTGATTTTTGACCGGAATTAACCCTGTAGCCGAAGTTTTCCAATGAGCAAAGTTCGGTCGTAGTCTAGGATCTCTAGGTGGCCTAGATTTCGGGATTTTGCGAAAGTTCGGTCACCTGGTGATTTTTGATACAATTCCTACTATAATTTGACGAAAATTGACCATGTTTCTGAAGTTTTTCAATATGGAAAATACGGCAGAATTTCTTACATTTGCTAAAGTTTTAAAAAAAGGGTCTCGCAGCGAAAATTTAAACGTTATGCTTACTCAAAATTTAGATTACCTAATTTACGCTTACTAATAGCGATTTTGCGGGAAATTTCAATTTTCAATGTAAATTCAGCTTATTTTGTTAGAAAAATTGGAATTTCCAATTTTTTTGAATTTTCATTTTTTTTTTTTTCAGATTTTCAAAATCCGCCAGCTCTCCAACAACACCCCGCCACTCAACAGAATGTTCAGCAACAACAGGATTTTCGCTTGGCTCCCGGACAAATGGATCCGGGTGGTAAACCCGTCGGAGCCGTTCCGCCGATGCCCCAACAGCCACAAATGACACAAAACAGCGGATTTCAAGGGGGATTTGGAGCAGGACAGGGAGCTCCGAATGGTGGAGGAGGAGGAGGAGGAGGAGGAGCCGTCGAGACACCGGTGAGTGTGGTTTTTTTTTGATTTTTTGAAATTGAAAATTGAATTTAAAAAAAATAAAAAATTCAAATATAAACTGGAGAAAAAATTTTAAAATTAAAATTAAATTTTTTATTTTTGAAAAATTAGATTTATATTCCATTTTGAAGTTCAAGAAAATTGACCATTTAATTGAGAAAAATTTAATTTTTCGAAATTTGACATTTAATTAATTAAAATGGAGCAATTGAAAAAATTTATTTTTAAATTTTTAGATTAATTTATTTTTGGTTTTTTTGGATTTTTAGAGTTTAGATATTTCTAATTTTTTTTCAAAAAATTTTAAGTTTTTTATTCGAATTTTAAATTTTAAATATTTCCGAATTCTTCCGAAATTTTCGAAAATAGTTTTTTTTTCAAATTTTTTCAGTTCAATTTTCTGTAATTCTAAAAAAAATTACATTTCAATTATTTTGTCCAAATCTATTAGTTTTTTCCATTTTAGATTCTTGTCAAAGGACCTTCCTCCGGTGGACCCATCATGAACATGCTGCCGGTCACTGACTTGGTGGATCCGAACAAATTCGAATTGGGAGTTGGAGACGTGCAAAAGTTGGAGAAACGCATGCTTCATCATAGTATTCGGTGAGTTTATTTTTTTATTTATGAAAATGATGGAAGTTGCGAGAAAAAAAATGAATGCGGTGTTGTTTTTGGATTTTAAAAATGTTTTCAAAAATTTTAGTTTGAAAAATAATTTTTTTTGAATTTTAAATTTTTTCAAAATTTTTGTGAAAAATTCAAATTTCTGAAAAAAATAAAAAATTGCGAATTTTTCAGATCAGAATTTTTTTCGAAATATCTAACATATTAATATAAAAAATTCAAATGTTTAGAAAATTATTTAAATTGCGAATTTTAGGATATCAATTTTTTAGCAACTGTAAAATTGATTTTCTAATTTAAAAAATTATATTTTTTTAGAAACCAAAATTGAAAATGATTCTCAAAAAAATAAGAAAATTTAATTTTAAAAAACTAATTTTTCAAGTATTTTTCCAAATCCACAAATTTTGAAAAAAAAAAAAAATCGAAAACATCGATTTCAAATGATTTTTGAATGTTTAAAATTAAATTTTTTTAATTCAGAAAGTTTCATTGCAGATTGATTTTTTAAAAATTCATTTGTAATTTTGGAATTGTTATTTTCAAAGAAAACTATTCTTTCCTCAATTTTCCAACTAAAAAATTTTTTTTTTTTTTTTAATTTCATTTGAACAATAAGATTTTTTCACATTAGCACTTTTCAAATTGGCGTTTTAATGTAGAAAAAAAAAATCATTTTCCCCCAATTTTCCGACCAAAAAACCCGTCAAACATCAATGAACATTTGGGAATTTCCGAAATTTATGCACCCACTATCATCATTTTTTACTCGATTTTCCAACGGAAACTTTT
>LR564771.1:783-10828 GCA_900536345.3 Caenorhabditis sp. 39 LS-2015 | reverse complement strand
CTCTCTCTCTCTCTCTCTCTCTCTCTCTCTCTCTCTCTCTCTCTCTCTCTCTCTCTCTCTCTCTCTCTCTCTCTCTCTCTCTCTCTCTCTCTCTCTCACGTTTTCACGTAGCTGCATGACCCATTCCACGTGGCCTTGTGATACTTTGAACCCGCGCAATTTTTTCGGAAAACGAAAATCCGCACGGCGCCCCGCACGAAAAATGTGCCCTCTGGGTGATTGTTGGCGCGTTTCCCGATTTGAAGGCGCACTTCTCGTTTTTAAAAATTGAAAATTAAGAAATTGGAAAAAACTGATTTTTTCCAAAAAAAGTAACATTTTCATGTAAAAATTGCTCAAATAAACCGGAAATTTTCAGAAAATTGTTGAGAAAGTTAATTTTTTTCGAATTTCAGAAATGATAATTATTTGCAGTTTTATGGCCTGTAAATTATTAAAAAATGCGGTATTGATTATAAAATACATTTCCGTGACATATCGCCCGGATTCACTCAAGTTAAATGTGTTTTTCTTGATTTCTGCGGTTGACTTTTTTTGGAAAAAATGGAACTAGTCTCAATTATATCAAGCAACTTTTCATTTTTGCACATTTTCGAAAAATGAACTTGCTCGACCGCAAAAATTCGAAATCCAGTTTCTCAGGCCAAAACTTGAAATTGGAACTCCTCCTTCAATTCTTCACCAATTTTTGATAGCGACCGCGCAAAAGAAACTTAAAACAAACATCTTGAATCTGATTTTTCAAAAAATGCAAAAAACCATCGAAAAACCCCCTAAAAATCCATTTTTTATAGTTTTCAATAGAAAAAAGGGTCAAATTCCTCCAAGTTACAAGCGTGCTCTATCGCACTCTCGCCGACGAAATTGTCGACTGAGGGCGCCGTGACCCGGTCAATATTAGAAATATTGAGAAACTTACTTTATTGGGTCCGGATTTTCCGTTTTTTTGTTCTTCTTTCTGTGCGCATACTGTTCATGGAAAGTGAGAACAATTTCATTTCATTTATGCGTTTCAGAGAGGGCCTACGATTGCTGCCGCAAAAGATTCAGAGCCGTATACACTTGCGGGTTACGGAAACGAGAATGGCTGTATCTCATTCCTGCCGGGAATGATCCACGCAACAAGCCCCTTTTTCTACTTTACCGAAAGTAAATGTAATGGTCCCTTTCTCCTCGGCTCGAGTCGTAGTAGTCGAGGGGACTCTGGTAAGTATTGTTTGTCGGGGGCTTTCTGACGGGGTCTATATGGCTTGGTCAATTGAACTAAACATTTCAGGGGGCAGCATTTGGGGAGCACGAGGCTTACTCGGGATAAATGCCGGGTGTACGATGATGCCGTCACAGCCGCATCACATGGCAATCTCGGAAGCGGCAACGTTCAGTCCGAAGAGTATTATAACTGCTTCTAGCTACTTCGAAGTTGAGTACTCGGTATGCTAATTTATTACTCCTATTTTTACACTATCTCAAATTGATCGACATATCTAACAAAATTTTTCAGAAAATACTAGCAGCTGAACAGGATGATCCTTCGCCACCACCGAAGAGAACTCGTATGGTCTTGAACTGATTTTCAAATGAAGTAATTCTTAAAAATGGAAACATAATGATATCGTATCCTTCCGTCAAATGGACAAGTTTCGGGAGGAAATCGAGATATCTATTGATTTCCCGTGCGCGTATGTACCATATGGTGCGTCGACAATACAGGGGGCAATGTTCGGCGCTATATTTAGGGACCGCAATGAAAGGGGGCGTGGTCGACCGATTTCTTCTAACCATTCCATTTTGCACCTTTGTGGACCCCTGGCGCGGACGACCAGATATGACCAACCATGGTAGAAACTACTTTTCTATACGTATGTCGACCCGTAGAATCGATTGGCACTATCAGTTTTATCAGAAAACTCCTAGTTTTCGCGATAATTTTAGAAAATCGAAATCGAAGTCAGAAAATTTCGTATTTTTCGCCGGAAAAATCGATGTCACTCGATTTTTTATTTGATTCCGACAGTTTCTGGGATGCTAAATTCGATTTTGTCATTAGATTTGATATTCGTTCCAGCGAACATTGAGATTTTCAGCCTCAAACTGCGATCAAAAATTGAGGAAAATTTTCAGCGATGACCTTATGTTTTTATCATTGGATACTAAAGAACATGCTGTCAGACACCTATGTACAAATTTTTAGACCACTGGGAGCATTTTGAGTAACTTTTTGATACCTCCGAATCAAGAGCACTTTGAAAAAATCTCACATTTTATCAATTTTGAGGGGCAAGTGGGAGGATGTCGCTTGATTTGACTTCAGAATCAGATTCTACGCAAAATTTCCGACCGATTTCCTTTAGAAAACAAAAAATCCGTTCCAGCGAACATTGTTTTTTTTTCGATTTTTTCCATGGTCTTGCTTGACTTTTGCATCAAAAAACGCAAATTTGAGCGCCAGCAACGCGGCCGCAGAGCGGTGGCGCGCAGCAGGTTCATGAAGGGAAACGAGCGAGCGGCCGCGCCCGCAGGTTTGGCAAAGTTTGGCAAAAGGCAAAGTTACACTAGCAACTTCATATTTTCCAGTTCCCCAACGGCTCCCTGACCTCATCTTGCTCCGAATCCAAATGGACAATTGATGGATTATCATTCGACCGACTTTTCGCAACCTGCGTCGATTTTGGTTGTTCCTGCTCGTTCCAGTACCTGGACAAGTCCAATGTCGAATCTCTCGTCGGCACCAACCCATTCTACCCGAATATCGCCGGAAAACGAATGACATCTGCCAGTGATAACTGTGTGCCGGATGAAGTGTGTCCTGATAAGGTCTCGTGTCCGGCCGGGTATACTGTGGTGGTTTTTGGAAAGGAAAATGGAGCAGTGGTGAGTTGGGTTGAGTTAATTTGCAAAAAAATTTTTTTTTCGAAAATTCGAAAATTTCATTTGAATGTTTTAAATTTTAGGTTTGATTAATTTCATTTCAACATGTTTAAACAAAAAAAACCTGTCAAAAATTTGAAAAAAATAAAAAAATATATCGAAAAAATATTTTTTTTTTCAAAAATTCGAAAATTTCATTTTTATTTTTTATTTTTTGTTTTAAATTTTCATTTGAATTTTTTTTTGATTTTAAGTTCAATTGATTTTATTTTATTATTTTTTAACAAAAAAAATTGTCAAGAATTTTTTTTTAAAAATTGAAAAAAAACAATACTTTTTTTCAAAAATTCAAAAATTTCAATTTATTTTTTTTGTTGGAATTTTCATTTGAACTTTTTCAAATTTCAAATTTAAGTAATTTTGTTATATTATTTTCAAACAAAAAAAACTGTGAAAACTTTAAAGAAAAATTGATAAATTGAAAAAAAAAACAAAAAAATGTTCTTAATAAGACATTAGGTATTTACATTGTATTGACATTAGGTACATTAGGCAATAAGACATAATAAGACCTTAATGTCACATTAGGACTTCTGAAATCATCAAATTCCACAGAAAAACCTGTTTCATAGGTTTTTTGAGTTCAGCGGTCAATCTAATCAATTCATGAAAAACCGCGCCGCGCTCTTGCAACAAAGGCCACGCCCCCCCCCCAATGGACTTCGATAAACGTATAGAACGAATTCCGGTCAAAAGTTTTGCAAAAATCGGGGTTTTGAGAAACTCATTGCGGTGCCTAGCTATATTGCTCAAAAACCATAAGAGATGCAAAAAAGTTGTCAACTGACAAAATACTTGTTACATTAAAGGCTACATTTCATCAGATTACAACTTTTTGATATCACTCACTGTAACCACGTTATCAGCAAAAACTTCCAACTCAAATTTTCAGAAATTGGAAAAAAACGACTTCTTCGTCTCATTTCGACCCGAAACCGTCGGAGGTTCCTGTTGAAGTTTGTTCCAAGAAGAATGATTACATCTGTACTTTTTTGAGTATATTTTTCAACGTCCACAATACATTTTTTAATGAAATAACCGTTTATTCGTGAGAGAAGTGAAAATGTGTAATTCCCGATTATTTTTCATGTAAAGTATTCTTGAAAAATAATCTATATAAATATTAAATCAATGTTCGAAGTTTTTGGAGGAAAACTAATCTGTTCCTCTGAATAAGTATGTACAGAAAATAAAAACCAAGTCATCAATCAAAGATCCTTGGACACAGTTACAACAATGACGCCGACAAGTGTGAATGCATACGCTGTCGCTAGAAGGACCAAATTGCGTTTTCCCTGGAAAAAATTGGAAAAAATCAATATGTCAATAGATAATTGCCCAAAGCAAAAAATGCAAAAGGAACTAGGGGGCACCCGGAGTTGAACCGGGGACCTCTCGATCTGCAGTCGAATGCTCTGCCACTGAGCTATACCCCCGCTTGGACACCGCGGCGCGCTGGCCGGTCTTGTGTCCGCTGGTTGTCGGTGTTTGCGGCCAACTTGCGGCATGAGAGGCATATGGTTAACAATCGACAAATTTGGTTTTTTGCAATTTGCCGCGAAAATTGTAGTTTATCATGCACCCAACACCAATTTCCATGAATTTCCATAATCCTACCGTAATCTCCTTGAAGTGCAGCACACTCCAGGCACTGACGACGAGACCCGGTGCAAAAGAGCATATCGGATAGGCGATCGTCTGCGAAAGCTTCTCGTTTCCGATGAAGAAGCCACCCATTCCGATGGCAAAGAGGAATCCGGCAAGGAGGGAGGGAAGGAGCAGGAATGGTGGCAAGGAGGGACGGTTTTTTCTGAAATTTTGAAGAAATTTTGAAAATTGACAAATTTTTCGAGAGGGATGACATGGATTTTAACATATATCTCGAGAACGATAAGAGATATCAAAAAGTTGTCAACTACAAAAATATTTGTTGTAACTAGGGCTACATTTCGTTAGTTGACAACTTCTTGATATCACTCACCAAAACCAAGTTATGATTAAAAAACTCACTTTACCACCGAGTAAATCCCCAAAATGATTGTCGAAGTGGGGACGACGCCGCAAAAGAACGAGAACAAGTACGGTAGGCCTTCTTTTGGTGCGTCCGGATATAAATCCGGTCGATTTTGGATAAGTGTCACCGGAGTGCACATGGATCCGTAGAAGAAGCCGGAGAAGACGGCGGCGATGAGAAGGCTAAAGAATATTTGAATTTCGAAAAGAAATATATAAAAAAATTCAAAAAAAAATTACATAATTCTAGTGACGACAGGTATATGATGAGGGTCGGGGACGCCATCTGATGACTCTGTGACAAGCTGAAAATTGATCTTTTGATCTTTTGATCTTTTGATCTCCGTATTCTTACACTCTTTTCCGACGGAATCTCTCCGCCCGATGCGTATTTTTCGGCATTCGCCGGCTGGTAGATATGACTTTTGATGAACAAGAAGAAGGTGCTTCTGGAATTTAAAATTTCCGTTTTTTTTCAGCAGTTTGACCGTTCGGCCGTGCAGAAGCTAGACCATCACCAACTGGTGTAGATTTACGGGAGGCGGTCAGCAATTCCTTCGTTTTTTTTCCTTCCAATTCACTCACCCAACCACCAATATGACTACTCCAATATAATTGAGAATCGGCGAGTTCGGCACTCCCTGCGGCACTCCAAAAAGTCCGAATCGCGATGTCGCCCAGCCGGTCAGACACGATACGGTACTCCAGATGAGAATCGGCACTGCGAGACCCAGACGGTTCATTATCAAGAACGCACCGGAGTTTGCTGAAGAAATTGCGCATTTTTTTTTTCCCTTGCGGATTAGAAATACCTGTACACCAGAGAGCTCCGCCGAGCATTGCCAATGGGTAGATGGGTGGAAATCCGAGACAGGCATGTAACCCGAAACTTGTGACAAATCCACCAAGACTCATAAAAAATTGCACCATGAATCCTGGAATTATCGACTTTTTAGGATGGAAATGCTGCACTGTTCACTACATGGTGCATCAACTAGAATGGGGTTTTGTTTGGCGGCGTATATCTCAAAAACCATGAGAGATATCAAAAAGTTGCCAACTACAAAAATGTTTGTGGCAACAAGGGCTATGTTTTGTTAGTTGACAATTTTCCGCAATCTCCTTTGCTAATCAAATTATCAATTAATGTTTAAATCTCCTCCTCAAAAACACTGAACTTTTGATAAGCAATTTTGCAAGCGTCATATCTCAAAAACCACTTTACCTATTAAAAAACCATCAACTAACAAATTATTTCTTATATCAACATCTGCAACTTTTCCCTTGACAATTTTTCAGAATCACTCACCATCACTCGCCGGGAACCGTTTAATGGGTGCAAACACGGATCCGAGAGTCACCGAAGCAGCGAGACAGGCGAGTACTCCGACCAGCATTTTTGGAGAGTTGACTGCTGGAAGTTCAGTGGAAATGGGGTATATATACTGAAAATTGAGGGAAAAAAAGGGGAGAGAAGAGGAAAAGAGAAAAATAAAGGTTTCGGTTCAAAAAATTTCCATTTTCATTTCAATCCATCCGCCAACTTATCATAATCATGTCGGGGGGTTTGAACTGTGTTGGGAGTAAGGGGGGGGGAGGGTTCATATGGAAAATTGACAGACAGTAGGGCAGAAAGTGGAAGGGATTGTGAGACTTCTGGCGGATTTGGGATGATTCATAAAATTTAAAAAAATTCTTAATTATTTTTTAATTTAAAACTTTTGTAAAAATAAAAAAAAAATTTCCAAATTTCGAAAAAAAAAAATTTTGTTTCAAAGTTTTATTGAAATTTCAATTTTAAATAAAAAATATTATCTATTTGTTTTTAACTTTAATTTTTTTTTTAAATTATAAAGTTTTAAATTTACAATTTTTTAAGAATAACAATTTTTTTTAAAATTTTTGAAAAATTTGAAAAAAATTTATTTTTGTTTTTTATTTTTGTAGTTTCAAAACCTGAATAATTTTTTTCTTTAAATTAAATTTATTTCAAATTTTTCAAACATTTAAAAAAATACAAAATTTAAAAATTGTCATTTTTTGAATTTTTTAAATCAAAAATTCTAAATAAATATTCTTTTGAAAAAAATTTAAGTAATTATTTTAATAATTTTTTTTTGATTTTCTTAAATTTATATTTTACAAAATTTTTTTTTTTTAAATTTGCTAAAAAAAATATTTTTGAATTGAAAATAAATCGAATTTTTATTCAATTTTTAAATTTAATTTCTCCTTCGATTTAAAAACATTTTAAAAACTTAATTTTAAATTTGAAAAAAAAATTAAACAAAAAAAAAAATGTTTTATTTTGTTCACTTTATTTTTTTAAATCATTTCTTTGAATTAATTTCAACATTCAAAAAAACTAATTTCAAAAAAAATGGCGCTAAAAATGATTGAAACTCCTGGCGTCGGATTGGATTTGGGCTGATTTATAAAGGCACTCTAGTCTATCCCCCTTCCCCCCCCCCTCGAGGGGCGGTATGGTACTGTACTGATGTCATGTGGTGTCAACTTGCCAACTCAAAACACCCCTCCCCCGTCTTCTTTTTCATGAAAAACCACTTTTCCAAGGAAAAAAAAGAAGAAATGATGACAATTTATATGCATTCCCGTCTCAGATTCTCTCAATGAGATACTGTTCATGGTGTATACATCAGTTACGATTTTAATTGTTTTCGATGGTTGAAACGAGACTTTTTGACCTATTTGATCTGAATATAGCCAGTATTGTGTCAGGGTTATGCAAAAAATACAGAAATTTGGAGATGTTTGGCGAATTTGAACATGGTGCATCGACTATGGAAAAGGGGTGATGTTTGGCGGGGTGTAGCTCGAAAACTATTAGAGATATGGAAACGTTGTCAACTAACAAAACGTTTGTTATATTAAGGGCTACAATTTGTTAGTTGACAACTTTTTCATATCTTTTACTGTAACCGAGATATCAATTGATTTACTGAGAGCAGCTTGGACAAAGTACAACATGGTGCATCAACTAAAACTAGGTAATGTTTGACAGCGTGTAACTCAAAAACCATGCGAAATATCAAGAAACTGTCAACTAACAAAACATTTGTCACATCAAAATCTACATTTTACTAGTTGACAAATTCCCCCCATCTCCTACCGTAACCCTGATAGCAAGAGTTCAAATATTTTTAAAAAGTTAATCCGCGAAATTTTGCATTTTTTGCAGTCACGGGCAGAATGACCGGTGAATTTGAGGGTTTATTCAAATATTTTGTTAGTTTTTTGGCGGGGACAATGGGTCATTGAATTCAGAGAGAAAAACGGGTTTCTGAATGGAAAAACTATGAGAAAATGAGTTAGTTCGGGGGTTTTCATTGAATTTTCAGATTTTTCAGAATTTTTCAATTCTCTGAGCTACAGTAATCCAAATTGTAAGTTCACAGTTCTCTTCCACTAACAAAACCTCGAAAACAACCTCTCCCCCTTTGGTTCCAGCCAATTACCCATCCCATCAGTTCCGGTTCCAAAAAGATCATCGGAACAGACTATTTTCGGGCTATTACGTGAATGTGTACTTTATGAATCATCTATGGATCAAAATATGTCATGTCTGTGGTGTTTTTGTGTGTCAGATCTGTCTGAAAGTGTTCAATAGTCGGAAAGTCTGAAAGGAGGAAGGAATAAACCGAAAATCGGAACTTGACGGGTGGTTTTTGGGGTAATGGTAGAAGATGGTAAAAAGTTGTCAACTAGTAAAATGTAGCCCTTGATATAACAAATATTTTGTTAGTTGACAATGTTTTGATATTTCTTATCGTTTTTGAGATATACCCCGCCGAATATTGCCCGCTTTGATCGTGAGTGGTTGACGCACCATGTTGCTCGCACACACTTGTGAATTGCTCTATGTTCGTAAATCAATCGATATCTGGGTTACGGTAAGAAATATTAAAAAGTTGTCAACTGACAATTCGTAGCCCTAGTTATAACAAACATTTTTTTCAGTTGACAACTCTTTGATATCTCTAATGGTTCTTGTGATATGCACAATGCAACTAGGCCCATTTCATCATTTATGCCAAAACATCAAAAATCAATTTTTCATCCAAAATGATGTCAATCAAACTTAAATGTCAATTTCACTTGATATAAATGTTAATTATAACATTCAATTATCCGAAAAAGCTGTTATTTTGTGATTTCGGCCAGTCCAGTCCACCTAACCAACCCTATAATCAGGAAGTAAGGGCGTTGATCAATTCTCGCGCTTTTTCCAGTTTCCTTCGCAGTTTTCATGAAATTTTAACATTTGCTATAGACCGATTGATCACAAATGTTAATTTCTTGTTAAAAATTTGAAAAATTGCTCGAAAATCTGGATTTTTTAGCTTTTTTAACCATCGCGAGACTCCCCAGTGGTCACATAGATAATCCAAATTGCTTAATATCTGAGTTACATTAAGAGATACCAAATAGTCGTTAACTAACAAAATGTAGCCCTTAATAAATCAAACAATTTGTTAGTTGACAACTTTTTGATATCTCCTTTGTTTCTCGAGTTATACCACGCCAAACATTGCCACGTCTAGTCGATGCACCATGTTGCACCTGCGCTGGAAATCAATCGATATCTGGGTTGCGGTAAGAGATATCAAAAAGTTCTCAACTAACAAATTGTAGCTCTAGCCAAAACACATAATTTGTCAGTTGACCACTTTTTGACATCTCCTATGCTTCTCGAGTTATACCCCGGCAAACATCGCCTACTTTTTTGTCGATGCACCATGATCATTTTTTCCATTCTTTGTTAATTTTTTCCAGTTTTCCCTTCAATGTTCGAATTCATCTCCGCCATCTTCACTCCAATCTGTCAATACATAAACTGTTCCCTGCCCTTCTGCTCCCCAGACAAGTCTCTAACCTACCTGGACACCCCGGCACGGTGCGCCGATCGCAACGTTTCGCTGGCAAGGAGTTTTCTGGGCCACCGAATTTGGGTTCCTAGGCCAGGTCGCGATTTTTTCCGAAATTTTTGCCGATTTTCAGTTTTTTCCAGTTTTTTCCCATTAAAATTTTTTTTTCAAAATCCGGCTTCATTAGTTTTTAATAAACGTGTTTAAGTACCTAAAAA
>LR564768.1:0-29796 GCA_900536345.3 Caenorhabditis sp. 39 LS-2015 | reverse complement strand
GATCCCAGACATCCAGGGACTCCGCTCCGCGGACAACATGTTTTTGTCCGTTTTTCAACTAGCCGTTCAGTCCAGTCATCTGTTTCGTAAAAAAGTGTCCGGGACGAGGGACGGAACGAGAGAGAAAAAAGTCATGAGGGAGAAAGGAAGGCAGGCCCAAAAAACAAGTGCGCGTGGGGGGGGGAGAGGGGGAGAAAGCGGGACGGACAGTGCAACGGGGAGGTCGAAAGAGCGCGGAAACGAGGAGAGTACCAGGAATTGTATTTGTGTTTGGGGGAGGTTGGTGTGTGTCTGTGGTTGCCCTGTGACATACTGTGTTTTACTGACCAGCTTGACGCGCAGAGAGAAGACTGAGTTATATGGTGCGCAGGTAAAGGAGGTAGAGCGCCACAGACGAACGGTAAAGCGAGCGAGAGGATGCAACGATTGCGCGATCATTGTCTACGTCTTTTATTCTCTATACTCTTTCTTTTTTGGATCCCTGGGAGGAGAGAAAGAGAAAGACTTAGAGAAGAAGAGAGCAGGGCGACAGTATGAGGTGGAAGTGGAAAGATAGAAAAATTGGGAGCCATTGTTTGATGACTTTGTTTCTCTGGGCTTCGTGTACCTGATGTGTCTTCATAGGAAGGGCAGAGACGCGCAGAAACTGTTGGTCACAAAAAAACACACATAGAAATGTTTTTGGAGGGTAGGATTTGAAAAGATTCGTCCAACTTTTGAAGTTTGCGCAAATTGCGGTTTTCTGAACAAAACTGAAAATTGTTACCTGAGCATCAGAAAATATCGAGCTAATAAGTGCCTCTAGTTTTCTTCTTCGAAAAACTAAAGTGAGAAGGGGGAATTGGGGATTGGCAAAACAACCGGGATGGTGGATGAGGAAGGAAAATAAATACAGGTGACGATTCGCAATGCACAAATGGCAAATCGCAAGTTACCATTCCACGAAAACAGAAAACAGAAAAACAAAAAAGCAGAGCAAAAGAGCAAACATCTAGCTTACAATTCAAATCACTCCAATTTCAACATCAGCCAGGGTGAGAAGGTAGTACGGTAGGAAAAAATAGAACTGCAAATTACCCGAAAATTCTAGAAAATGTTGCTTATCAGTGCCAGAAGTACATTCAACGAAACTATTGATAATCTGTTGTACCAAGCGTGAGAAACTTGTCACAAAATTTTGTGTCGCTGGTGGCTCGCCAATAGAGCTGAAGTTCATCGGAAAGTCACGCTGTGGGTACTTTGGTTCACATGAACCCTATTGGAACTTGGGAGGGGGGGGAGAGGGAGCCAGATGAAAACAAAGAGCACAACTCTCGGGAGCCCTCGGTGAGTCGTTCGGGAAGCGAGCACGCGCGGGCCGATCACACAGCAGGCACAACAGGCGCCTCGTCGTTTTTGCGACCTGCTGCCGACGAGCTGGCACCACCTCCTCCGTCTCCCCGGCCGTCTTTTCCCCTCCGTGCCTCCACGCACCACCTTGCAACTGACAAGGAAAAGCAGGAGGAAAGGTAGAACTTGAATGAACAAGCTACTTTTGGGACAGGGACAAAAGTTCTCAAAACAAAATAAAATAAAATAAAATGAAATTAAATGGATTGGAAAAGTTGAGAAGACTAGTTGTGCGGCAAAGTACAAATTAGGTGTACTTTGCTGGGAAGACGAAAAAGAAGACGGACCTTTCCCCACGCAAAGTGCACTCAAATGACTGACCAATCGACCTAATAGAATATGAAGAGAATGTAAAGAGTAGAGGATGAAGAGGAGGAGAGAATGTCCAGGCCAGGACGGGCGAAAAAGAAAGGAGGTCCGAAGGCGAAGGTCCGAACGAACCCACATGGGAATTCTGGGAAGAATTCAATGAGAAGACGAGTTGTAGTTGGTTGACAGACAAATGTATATGGGTTTTGGCAAATGAGCTGGGCGAAAGCTTTCGACAATTTAGTGAAAATGCAAAAAGAGTAAAAGAGAATAGAATGGAATAGGATCGAACCAAACCGAACCAAACCGAACCGAGACCTTTCACTTGATCCTTCATGCAATTTTGATTGCATGTAATTTGTCTTTTTCCAGCTAACCCCCCTCTCCTCCTCTTCCTCCCAACCATTCATTCATAGTATAGGATAGGATATGGAATAGTTTAAACTGTTGGGTTGGCGGATTACAAATTGCGCGGAAGAAAAAACATCGAGAGATGGGATGGTATTGTTGTAAACTAAACTGAACTGTTCAGACGTTTATTATGGGGGTGGCTAGTTGACATGACCCATTAGCGATGAGATGAGGCACTTGGGATTAATGACTAAACCTATGTAACTATACAACGATGCCCATAGAACTATCATTCGCTTTCTTACAAAGGATAAAGAATAGATATAATCCTCATACCCCCTATATCTCCTCCCACTTCCTTTTCTATCAATCAAACCTACAAATCTTCCGCCCGGCGCGCCGTCTGCCGTTATCTTTCTTCTTCCTTTTAACAATTTGGTTTGGTTCGCAAGTGGCGGACGTCTTCAGGGAGGGGGGTGGCGGGCATTTATGATAACCTGCCGACAATCGCAGGTTTGTGAGAAAAGGAAGACGGAAAGAAAAGCGATCAAGGGCGGCCGAAACGAAACTGACTCGGCATTTGTGTCTGTGTGTGTGTGGCGCAGTGTCTAGTTTCGATAGCGGAGGCCCTTGGATAGGCAAGATACATAGATACATGACTGTTCTGACGCAAGTGAGAATGAGAATGAAAATGAAAATGAAAACGGGACGGGATGAGATGGGAGAAACTATATATGCTTATAGAATATAGAACATAGCTAAACGACAAAAATGAAGACTTGGAGATCTTTTCCATTTCAATGTAATTGTAAGGAATTTTGAAAATTTTTAGAAATATAAAATATGTCTGGCTTCTTTCTTTGCCATCCATCCATCCATATACTTCCGGATAACAAGGATAACAGAGAAGGACTCCTAGTTCAATCCCGGATGATTCCCTAGATGACGGATTAGGTCCAGGTCCGATCCAGCTTGACAGATTTGAAAAATAGCAAATAAAAATGACTATCATATCAAGAACATGGTAAAAAAAAGAACATAAGAATATCGTCGAGTAAGAAGAAGTAGGACAAAGTGAAAACATGTTGAGGTCTAAAGGACGGACGCCCATTACAACACAACACAACCACCAGCGCCCCCCCCACTCTTTACGCCAACAAATAACTGACATAATACAAAATGGGAGGAGGAGGAGGAGGAGGAGGAGGAGGAGATAGAATAGAATGGAAGGGGAAGGAGGGGAAAAGAAAAGAAAAAAGCTATCAATGTCAAAACACGTATTTGAGGAAGGAATATGGGAGGATAGGGTCCTATTCCTTTTGTTCACAAGGAAAGGCTCTGTAATCTAATTAAATTCAGTTAAATGGAAGAAAAGGGGATTTGCTTCTCCTTCTGAGCCGATTTGTATAGGCATATGTACATATGAGGACAAGAAATGCTGACAAATGAGTGCCCTTCTTTAGTTTTCTCTCTCGCTGCCTTCCACTCTTGTACGCAACATTTTCCAACCGAATGCGCGCGTGGGCAAGGTGATGTTGATAACGTGCCGATTTACTTTCGCTTGAATTATGTAGATTTGGTTCGGTTCGGTGCGGCGTGATGAGGAGCGGTGAGCCGCAACTGGTTTTGGTGTGTCGATGTCATGATACTTTTATACTTTGGCACATACACATACAAAAAATTATACAATACTCCACAATTCAGTTTTCAAGCCACCGGGGTCATGTAGGGACTGCAATTCGCACTATTCTTTGGCGTTCTGATGAATGGACAGGTCTGAAACAATTTGGAGATGAAATTGCTATGCTCCAAGTCTAAGTTACGTACAGCATCCGGACAGATGAGAGTGGTTGGTTCCGACATGTTAGCAACTGTTGTTTTCATTCCAACTGGCTGCAGAATGTTGTTCCAGAGATAAGTGCTCACGAGGGCATGACCCCATTGTGAAAAGTGGAAGCAATCTGGGGCAAAGAACTTTTGGGATGGCTTTCCGTTCTGAAAGACAAACAAAACGGAAAATGTATCTCAACTCTTTCAATATCCACCTCCATTGGGGGAATCAAGGTGTCCTTGAAGAATGGCTGAACAACAAGGGTGAAATCGTCTTTCTCGAACGTGCCATCAGTTTCAAGCTGCTTCTCATAAGTGTTATAGTCATAGCAAGCCTGTAGAAACATGTCATACACCTGCTACAAGACACATTCTCCCAACCTGTCGGATATCAGCGTCGGTAAAATTCTTATTACTCTCGCAACCGCACTCGTCACTGTAAAACGGCACGATTTGTATTTTCTATTTGCTTTTTTGATAGGTTTTGTTTAGAAGTGAAACTTCTTATCAGCACCTATTAGTTCCCGATCACTATCACCCCGCAACATACTGATGCAAGCGTTTGCAGAAATAGTGGCCGGTATCAGTTTGACGCAGCATTTCCAGGTGCAGCATTCCCGTGAGAGAAACAATTACACGTGGCACATTGTCATAGATGATTTGGACGGCTTGCTTGATGTCCTGAGCGCAGTTGTACGGAGAATCTTCCTGAACATTTGATGCATGGTCTTTCAACTATTCTCGTCGTTTTTCAGGTGACAGTTGGTTACAGTCAAAGTTACACTCAATTGTTTGCTAATGCGATAATGCCGACACAAACACATAACAGCCTACAGCTACTAACCACTGGTTTGCGGCAATAACCACAAATATCATTGCCGCCGATGAAAATGTTCAGCAACTTCCAATCCTCTTTCATGTTAACCACCTGAAACGTGAAGTTC
Organism: Caenorhabditis sp. 39 LS-2015; assembly: GCA_900536345.3. Classification (NCBI taxonomy): domain Eukaryota; kingdom Metazoa; phylum Nematoda; class Chromadorea; order Rhabditida; family Rhabditidae; genus Caenorhabditis; species Caenorhabditis waitukubuli. The sequence continues at coordinate 24,973 of LR564768.1, read as the reverse complement.
ACGTGAAGAAAGTGACGTCATGACCCTCCCCTCACCGTACCTCGGTATGCTGTTGGAGAAGTGCGACTAGCTGACGAGCCTGACCTGGAAGATCCTTTGCATTCGCTCCAGGCATTGCTACATTTAGACGAGCAATTTCCCATACATTTGGAGACCCGATTCCATTAGAGTAGCCGAAGACATCCGGGTTGTACTTTTTGAGGATATCTAAGATAGAAAGAGATATAATGCTAAAGGTCAAAAAAGTTGTTTTGTTACTCGGAATAGTGACATGCTCGTCGAGTGACTTATCGCCTCCGGCTTGGAATGCAAGTCCGCGATATTGAAGAACAACTGCTACCGGGTCCTCAGCGCCAGCGCCGTTTGCAGCCTAAAAGTAAGGGAACTAATTGTAGAAACTTATTTTTCACATCCTGAATACTTACAGTAAGAGAATCGCCTAATGCCATAATCAACTTGATATCCGCTGGTCTTACAGAATTCACGTTCGTCGGCACCTTCTTACTTTTCTTCATCAGCATGCTGTCACAACTGTATCCGGGTTGACCGTAATCCGGAAGATCCGCTAAGATGAAAATAAGGGCGCATGATAATACTGTAAAACAATTTTCAATTCTGGAAAAAAATCGGTAAGAAACCAACCGAAAACCTTCCTCCACATGACAGAAACGGAGCTACAAAGTTTGCAAACTGAAAATGACCGCTGATCACTTGATGATCGGGCTCTGTTATCTCCCTTTTGTCAAACCACCACGTGTTGATTCTGTAGAATCTTTGATTGATAAGACGGTCGAATGATCGGGTAACTCTTCTGTTTTGTGCCTATCTATGAGGTTGCAACACTTTCTAGTTCCTGATTCTAGAAAAGAGCGGTTTTGGAAGGTGATAAACGTGGGCGTGCTGTATTTGGAAACAGTTATTCTCTGCTCCCTCATCATCCTCTTTAAAATCTATGTTCTCTCACAATCACTTCTAAATCCAACTTTCCAGTGGAATTTTCCAAACCGATTTTGATACTAGAACCTATATAAGGACGAGTAACCTAAAGAAACTTGCAAAAAGAAAAAAAAACACAAAAAATTATCCCAAAACTACTGGAATCACTTCAGAAACACGCAAAACTAAGGACTCGCTCCGCAAATTGATAAACACAGCGCAGATGTAATCAGCGGAGTGTCGTATTGGTGACGTGGAGGTCCGTCCCTTTTGGAATAAAATTTTTTCTTGTTATTTTTGTGTAGTGTTATATTTTGTTTTTTTTTTGTTTATTTCGCAATTTTTTCATTTTAATAAACTATTTCTTCATCTGCCTGCAATATTTATATGTTTTTTTTTAATATTCAAATTCTAATATTTCACAATTTTTCCACAACAAACACGGAGGTCACCCTCCCTCCCCCACCCACACATATTAGTTTCAGGAAAAGAGAGAGAGAGAGGCGCCCTATTTGTTTCAAGAGGAAAAGGACCTCCTCCTACGTCACTTTCGGCCCTTCTCAAGGGTGAACTTTGGCCAGTTTCAAGTGAACCCCACTATGACCTCTCTCCCTTGTATTTTAATTTGGGTAACCGTAACCGGTTTGCGATTTTTTGCGGTTTGACGTCAGATCTGACAGGTCCGTCAGATTCTGAGAACTTTCTAAGAATTTTGAACATGACATCTGATTCGTGGCCAGATGGAACATTCGAATCCGAATTAGAATCAGAATCATCAGAATCAAGTTGAAAACATTAGTGATATTATGATCATACGACCAACTGTGTCATTATGGGTAGGGCTAGACGGTTATGGTGTAAATAGTGAACGTCAAAGTTGATCTTACGATTTTCACTTTGTCTTTTTCTTTTTTTAGTGTCCCAATTGCGTTTTTCAACTTCCCTCAAGTGCCTCCACTTGTTTTTTGTTTTAAATTTAATTTTTTTGCTTCCTTGCAAAAAAAGATTCCTCATCTCTTCTATTTTCCATTTTTTTTCAACAAACCATCTATGATTATTGTTTTTTCCGATTTTATCCATCCCAATTAATTCCCGCCTCCACACTCATTCTCATTCTTTTTTTCCATCTTGTTTTCCAGAAAATGTCATGGTTTATGACTACACTGCTTACATCATCGTTCAGCTTCACTGATTTTAGTGGGGGATTTATCTCCGTAAAAAAATTGAAAATTTTCAAAAAAAAAATTTTAAGTCCTCTTTTTTTTTCTTTAGCTTCCTAATCCAAAAATCTTTATGTATGATTTTTGAAAATTGAAAAAAGAAAAAAAAAAAGAAAAAAAAAGAAAAGCAAAATTATTATGTGCAAATCCAGAGATGACGAGGAGAGAATCGTAGATGCCAATTTCAGGTCCCATGATTACACATCTCACCGGAAAAGGAAGCGGTGTCTAGGTCTAGCTAGGAAACGAACGGCTCATACAATTAAGATTTAGATTTTTATTTTGAAATTCCAAATTTAATGAACGTCTAGCCTACTGTAGCAGCAATGATCAACTTTGGATCTTTCTCTTTCAATCACAATCAATTATTATTATTGTCTTGTCCTTAACGAGAAATGTTCCAGTCACGCCAACCACTCCATATATAGAGAGAGAGGGAATAGAATTCGAATCATTCAATTCTCCTCTCCCCTCCTATTTCTTCAATGATTCAACTTTTCAACTTTTCCAGCCATGACATGGCATCGTAAATCATATTTTCACTCGCCCCTGTCACAATCCAGTTGTTCGCCCGTTCGCATCGCAAAATATGTGATGTGACACGAACGAACGACGAGAATAGCATTTTTCTTCAATTTTTCTTCAATTTTTATTTTTTTTATTTTTCCCATTCTCCTTTTTTGCTGAAAATGTATGTATTGGGAAGAAAAGGAACAAAAAGTTGAACACAAACATGAGCATGGCTCTATCTTTCTCAATTCTCTTCCGCCACCAAACCAAATGCCAATCGAATCAGTTTCCAGTTTCTTGAATCTCATGAAGCATTGGCATCAGCATCATGTTGTTTATCTCAGATCTCAGTTCTTCCACCCTCCCCCCTTCTTACCAACTTCCTCTTTCAAAGTTTCTGTTTTGATACGGATTTCTATAAGGTCAACATTATCAAAACAAGTTAAGTTTACCGGATCGAATCAGAGCTGATCAGAAAAAATTAGATCAAAATACGAGGAACTACGTGTGCAACTTGACGTTTTCTATTCCACCTGTGTCTTTCTTTTCGTTTTGAGTACAAATACGTTTCACAGCGTTTTTTTTCAACGAAAACGTGAGTTGGGGTAGGAGGAGCTATGTTTGCATCATAATTGATGTGACCTCATCGTTTTTTTCTATTTTTGAAGCGAGAAGAAATGAGATGAGATCAAGAGCAAAGGAAGAGTTCAAAAATTGAAACTTCTCCATTCCTCCTTCTTTTTTCTCCTTTTTTAATGTCCAGAGATGTCTAGAATGCTAATTTTATCTTGTTAACCGGCAAGTTAATCTGCTAGTTCTTGGACTGGCTCATGCACTCAATTTATCTCAAGTTGAGTTGAACTTCTTCTTTCCCAGACACCACATCCAATAACTTCTTATTAGGATCATTAGATTTTGATCAGAATTCATTCTGACTATATTTTTCCTTAGATGACTCATATGACTCATAAAACCTTAAGAAAAACAATGAAATTTTCCAATTGACTACACCCAATTTTCATACAGACCTAGACTTGATCAGACACCCAGATACGTACGTCACTCACGTAAAAGAGGAACAAAAAATAAAAAATAGAAACCACCATGTAACCAAGCACGATTTGTAAAAGTCAAGTCACTCCGAGTCTTGGTCTTGAGCAAAGAAAACTCACGTCATGCAAATGTACTTTCCTTGGTTTTTGCTTCTTGCTTTTTGCAGCTGATGTGTTGTACTGTACTCTGCTGTACTACGCTGAACTGTGGTAGTGGTTTGTGGCTCTGCTATTTTTGTTTCCTGCAAAGTCCGCGAAAACTGGTTTTTTCCCAGGTAAAACCGTGTATTTGCTCATGACTTCACGTACGTTGGAACTCCAAGTCACACAATCACTTTTGAGCTGCACAAAAAAAAGGAACGTGATGCCTAGGCATGACAAACACTGCGAAACTGGAATTCTTGTTGGATCGAATCGAAAGGCGCGGTTTTTATTTGCACGATCAGCACCCCCCTCTCACATAATACTGCCGGTTCCAATTCCTTGACTCATGTTGGATGGGTGTTCTGTTCAAAAGTGAGGTTCCTAGTCATTCTCATTCTACAGCGTGTCCTTCCATCCGGTGGCTCTTGCTCTTGCCACCCCCATGGATCTGTGGTTTGCCACCAACTTGACATTAACATTTCAAGACTCCCCTTCTCTAATCCGATCATATTCGGATGATGCCATCCTAACCTTTCCCAGAACCCTAACTAGGACCAGAACCCTTTCCCTTTCTCCATTTCCATTTCTATCCCTATTTCCCCTTTCTCAAGTGGAACTAATCCCTTCATTAAAAATCTATTTATCCAAGTCTCTGTCTCCGTTTATTTGTGCTCCCCTGGATTACGTCGTCGTCTTTTGACCCTAATGTTTTCGGGTATTGGGTAGTCGGAACAAGGGACAATAGGTATCCAAGTTTCAAAGTCCATCGATGACCGCGACGCTTGTTTATTGGCCTAAGCGTCAAAATATGTATGTATACCGGGTATTTGAGGTTGCAATGAGCAACGTCATGTTGCTTTTCGTTCTTTCTTTCCTAACCAAACCAAAATCGGAGAACACAAATACACACACCGCTCACTCACAGCTGATCTTATCTTGTATACGGTGACGAGGAGACAGGTGAGGGGTGGGGGAGGAACACCGGTTTTCCAATTGTTTACCGTTCCGAGTTTCCATTTCCGTGCTTAACAACATCATCATCATAACAATAATGGAGAGGAGCAGTATGGATAGATAGTATGTACTGGCAAAAATTTGAAAGGGAAGAAAATATTTTGGGATTGTTGGAATTCGCTGCTCCTCCTCTGCTTCTGAAGTCGTCCGACGCCGTTGTCTTCCTAGTGCTTGTCGGTGCCTTCCAGGTGTTATTCACAACAATTCTGATTCCAAGTTCCAAACTCCCTCAAGACCAGCCTCCAAAGTAGGCTCCAGGAACACATCCTCACCATCGGCACGTAGTTCTAGCTTCCGACGGACGTAAACTTAAATCATAATTCCTGAATCTGACGTACTTTTCGCCCTCTCTCCTTCCCCTTCCCCACTTCTTCTCCCTCTGATAGGATTGAGAAATAAATGAAATTGAGTGAGGAGAAACATAATTCAGCTGCTTAGACATCAACCTCCTCCCACTATATAAAGGAGGAACTGAACTGAACTTGAGATTGAAATTTGTTTTACTTGGACCCTCGGACCCTTGGATTTCATTAGAGAACATCCTTTTTGCTCTCCGTGAAGTAAAAGTGGACATTTAATCTTGACGTTGGCAAATGTTGACAACTTTTGAAAGTGTGACTTGAGTCGACTAGAAGATCAGCTTTTCGGGTTTTAAATTTTCCACTTTTCTTCCTAATTCCAATTTCCAATTTCCAAAAAACCTCTCAATTTTCCCTTAAGTGCTTCTGAGGATTTTTCTAGATGCACCATTCCGAAATCAAAAATTCCCACAGACAGAACTTTGTTCTTCTTTCTTCTAATCCTCAAGGCTTGGTGTGTAATTCTAAAGTTTTAACACGTTTAATCTTCCTCAATCCTTTCAATGTCTAAAGGAAAGTAGTAGGAACATACAAACATAGGATTTCTCATTTTGCGAAATTTCGAAAATTTTAAATTCCAAAGCTACGCTACGAACGTTTCATTACGAAGCCCGGAATCGGAAATAGCCTTCAAATAGAACGGCAAATCACGTATTCTACGGTTTCCCTCATCCCATTTCGTTTTGCAGAGCTATAAGAGCATAAGCGTTCAGATATAAGTATGCGTGATTCGAAAATAGAAAGGGATTGACCAACTACGCACAGAAAAGGTGTTTTCGTTCTTGGTTCTTGGCACTCACAGTCTGTTTCCAGTTTTGCGCAACAATGCCGTGTTGTTCGAGGTATCAATGGGTCACTCCCACCAAATCGCCGCATGATTATTCATTACTATAATGAAACAATCCATTGATGCGTCGAGGAGGGAGGCGAATTTTTGTTTTTGGCGTCACAAGTTGACTCATTGTATTCAAGCCCTCCATTCTCTCCCTACTTCCATTTACGCCTTGCCGTGCACATTCGTGACGAAACAACGGTAATTCGGTATGCGGTGGGCGGGGTCTTGACGTTAAACATTATTAGATTATGGTCCCGGAGCAAAGAGGATGGGGCAGCTTTAAAACAATGAGATAAAAGAGCGGAGAGGACTGCAAAAGTGGATTGCGCCCACTAAAACTGGTCATTCCATTCCCATTCCATGCCCATTCGCCATTGGCATCTCCCATTCTTGCAATTCTTTCACAGCTTCTTCCTCCTTACCCTTCATTGTTTTTATTTTCATTTTCATTTTCAGTTTCTCGTCTTTCTCACAACCCTTTCTCCGTTCCTTTTTGTGTTCTGAGCTTTTCGGAATGAAAATCTGAACGACTCTGTAGCTGTTGGTCAAAAACGTAATAACTGCACCTGGAAGGAGGGAGAGGGAGAACAGGTGGTCCGGTACGCACCATGTTATTGTTTTGAGCCTAACTGAGCTCAATTACATTTGCTTTTTATCTTATCACCTGCAAGATCAGTTAGTATAGTTTTCAACTTTCTTTTGTCCACCCCAAAAATACCATCAATTTTCCACCCCACCCACACCCAAAAAACCATTTCGCCCAAGTCAATTAGCTGGAAAAAAGATGATGATAGTGATTAGTGCTTTTCTCGGCAAGTTCTGGGCCATTCTTGCTTGGAATGGGCTTTAGTCCGACCAAGAAGCCAAAACATCGGAGACGTCATCCGATACTAGTATAGTCCCCCACTAGACAGTCCACCTCTCAATTTGCCACCTTTAAGTGGTAATTTGAGATGAAAGATAGATATATCATATCCACTTTTCATTTCTAGTTTCCATTTCGTTTTCGTTTTCAGTTTCAGACTATCTTTCAACATTTCGGTTCGTTTTTCTCGTTTTTCTCATTTTTCACATTTTTCACATTCCCTATGTTGTCTATGTTGTCTATGCGACATAATTAGTACCAAGGACTTCTGTTCCGAAGAGCCGCTCGAGAAAGAGGAGACGGATATAGGAAACTAATTATTTAGAAGGTCCCCACCCGGATAAGGATATATATTTAAATAGAAACACATATATCTCGAAGTTCAGTGAAGCATGGTACTCCATCCTCATCTATGTCGGACCCCTGACCTCGACACTGGGAAGACGGAAAAAAAATAAATGCGAATGGAATTAAGAGTGCTCTTCTATTCTATTCTATTCTTTTCTATCCACCCCGCGCCATCTCCCCCATCCTCCCCCTACTTCTTGCCCATTCCTACATCATCGCATTTCCTGTGCGCTGCTCCGATTTTTTCGTGCCCTCCATGATGACAACTTCCGGCGCGACAAAAAGAGGGTACTCTGGTCCCGGCGCTCCATTGTTCGTTATTAAGAACATTTGTTGCACAATGACCCTGACCTTCCCATTCATTTCCACTTTTCATCTCTTTTCATCTCTTGAAGGTTCAGTTCCAGTTCTTTTAGGTTTTTGGTTCTTGATACTTGGCTTATCGAGTATCTAGAAAAACAAGTACAAAACAAAACGCGCATGATAGTGCTCATCTGCTGCGAAATTTCAAAGATTACTGTAGGTGTGCAAGCTCAGCTCATGTTTTGCTTGATCTACACGCGACCACTGCGCGTCATGTTTTAGTATTTTGATATCTCGGTGGTCGAACCAAACTGGTTTCGGAGGTAGATAGAGCCAGCTTAGAATAATATATCTGAACAGGAAAACAACGTTCGTCTTGGCCCCTTTGGCTTTCAGAGTGATCGTTCATCTAAGGTGTCGTAGGTGAGTAGGTGTCGGAAAAAAAATGGTGTCATTGTTCTGACGGACTCCGATTCCGACTCTGACTTGGACTTGGACGTCGATCCTCTGTGCTCGCTCATTTTATTCCGTGGCCGCCACGCCTGAGAAACTTTCGGAAAAAAGCGTGTTCTTTCCTTTCCCTTTTCCTTCTTTTTTGCTTGCTCTTTTCTTCCAGATGATTAAATCGCGTAGCCTTTGATAACTTTGTAACTGAAAAAGCACCTGTGGTCTTGACACCCCTCCGCAAATCGGCCTGTGACGTGGTCTGGTCTATGATAAGGCGGCCAAAACCTTGGACCAAGACCAAGCGCCCGGGGGGCAGTTGGGTCACGGCACGGACGGACGGCAATGATAACAGGCGTGTGTTTCTGTTTCTGTGTCGGTTTCGGTGGGGCAAAGTCTAATTGTGCTTCGCCTCGCTATCACAGTGCTTCTCGCCATAATAGCTTATCATTATCATTGGTTTTCGGAGCCAATTCACTCCGAAAACCAAATCAGATCATCTCCCAGTCTCTTGTTAATCGACGAAACCCGGTGGAAAAGGGGTGGGCTACGAAGAGAACTTTGAAAACCGATTTTTCTCATTTTTTCTACTAAGGGGTACTGTGGCGTGTACCTGTACCTGTACCTATTGTCGAAAACTGTTCTATTCTTCTTCTTTTTCCTTCTTTTTCTTTTTCTTCATCTTTATCTGTCTTGAAGACAAGAAGACAAGAAGACAACTGCCTATTACCATTACACATCTTTTACCTCTTTTCTCGCATTCGCCTTCTTCCCGCCCACCAGACATAGACGTCGTGGTCGTCGCGCCTCCCCTCATTCATCCGCCGCTCCCCCTCCTCTTCGCCTTGCCTCTTCCCCTTTCTTGCTTCTCACTTATTCGCAGACGGCACGGCGGCGGGATGGCGCCGTGGCGCCGACTTCCCCGCCCATCTTTAGATTTCGGGGGAACCCCTTTTTGACACGTCATACCCTCACCTACGCACAATGAAACCTCATAGGGGGAATGAGGGGGGGGGGACACTTCAGTATGATTCGTCATTATTTGTTTGTCCACTCGTAACCTTTTCTACTACCATATTTTCATTCACCTAATGTTTCAGTGTCAAATATCTCAACATGAGGGTACTCACTTTCTTGCTCGTCACCCTTGTCGCCCTCGCCAGCGTCATGCAGGCGCAACGCTATGACCGAGCCATCTACGAGGCCATTCTCAAGTAAGTTTCGTTTCTTACTTCCCAATTAGTCGTCCTACTTCCTGTTCCACAAAGCTCAAACTTCAGTTTCACTTTAGTGGGTCTAGGGGGATAAGGGAGGTCTATTAGGTTTAGAAATCATGATACCCTAAAGTGTATGTCTTCCTGGTTTCCATTCAATCGTGCAGATTGTTTTTCAATTGGGTTTATAACAAATTAACATAGTCAAGAGCAAAGCGAGAGCATGAAAGAGGACAATCGCATTAGGATTTTAAAGGGAGAAACAAAGATGAAAAATAGGGAAAAAAGCATCACCACAACACAATCGGATTTTGTTTCAGCGATTTGGAAAAGGAATTCGTGGAGCGCGATCTGGCAGAGCGTGTGCTCGCCAAACGGGAACTCCTTAATCAACAACACCTCGAGCTCACCGACCGTGTACGTCGAGCGTCGGAGAAGAAGTCGTACCCGCGGAACTGCTACTTCTCACCCATTCAATGCCTCTTCACACGCAATTAGACAGTTCAAAGTCGGAACGAACACCTCAACCACCCGCAGCCAGTCATTTTCGGACGCCTAGCTCTTCCCATATGTCATAATTGTGATCAAGAGTCATTCCTCCTACACTTCTCTTCTCGTCCCTCATCCATTCCATCTCGTTTCATCAATTCGCTCCCCCACAACCTTTTCTCCAGCCACCAAATCTTCTCACCGCCCATTTCCCCATTTCCTACTCACACCAACAACAACCGTTCCCGATCTCGATTTGCGGCAGTCGCATAGCAATGTTGCGGGTCGCAAAACACCCTTCTTCATGTCCATCCACCGTTTCAGCTTGTTCGTTCCTCTATGAGCAAATAAACGTTATCTGCACATATACAGTACCCCTTTTTGAAAAATATATATTATAATCGCCAATCTTTTAAGCATTATAGTTCCGTGTAGACCCACGTACTTGATTTCTCCCTCCCCTCCCTTTCCGACACCATCCCAGACCCAAGCACACACCACACACACCATTTCTCTCCTATCTTCTATCTCCCCTCTTTCTCTCTCGCTCTCTTCTTTTACTTCTTCTTACCCTTACCGTTTCTTATCAGTAATTTACTTGAATTTTCTGAATAATATGATAAACTGCATGAAAGCGCCAATTTGAGATCAGGATCCTCTGAAGCGAACTTGAAGCCCAACCCCCAAACTATATAAGATCGTTACTAATAAATTGTTGATTAAACTCAAACTTTCCTACTTGAAAAATGGAAAAAACGATGATAAAACAATGGACAAACAACTGATCAGTTGACCGATACTTATCAATGAAACATCAAATTCAAGTGTAGTGTAACTTGGCATTGTCCTTCCTCGTTTCCTGGTTTCACTTCCCCTTACTAGCAACGATTCCATTCTTTCAACATCTTTTCTTTGTTCGGTTTCAATCTGCCACCTTTATTACACAAAACCAAAACAAAACCTCCGCTTTTGTCTGACCGAACCCAGTGATGACACATGTATACAACTGATAGGGTAGGCTTTTGACATGGAAACTTTTTTCTTTCGTTTTTCGAGAGAGAAAGGAAGGTTGGGATGGGAGGAAGGAGGTTCTCTGTTCTCTGCCGCGTTCCTGTTTGATAAAAACGCTGTCTGGCAAGTTGAAGGTAACTGAAAGGTAGATATCAAGAATCAACCTCGGGGATAGGATTGATCAGATATATTTATCTCAGATGATAATGATATTTTGAGAGTAAACAGACACCTAGATTTTCCAGATGCTCACCGTCAACACAACACAACACGTGCACGGATCTTAAGGTCGACGGCACTTTTTCATGTACTTGTTTTTCATTTTCTTTGGAACCATGTGATATACACGCAGTTTTTGCATTGTTTTGCATGCTATTTTTGATAATAAATTTTGATCTATTCATGTAATATTTATGGTCATGGTCATGGTCACATCAGCTGATAAAATGTCAGAATTAGAAAAATTAAAAGGGTTCAACTTATAGTTTCAAAACTTTAAAAAACATGCTCAGTGAAATATCATTGATCACTTTCTAAATTCTCAACTCAATTGATCGTATTTTGTGGTGTTTTTCCCATTCAAACGCAACACACATGCCTCCCCAAAAGATGCAAAGACAGATAGGACAGTGTGCCGAGGACACCCCAACATTTCTCCTCAAACAGTAAACCCCACACCTCATCGATTTTTCCAATTTGCCATCTGTCACCTTCTTGCTGCTTCCTCACAGCAAATCTCAATGGTTTTTTGCCTTGGCCTTTTTGCTGTGGTTGTTGTTGCTGTTTTTATCATTCGTTTTTTCTTGAATGGGTTTTTTTTCTGTTCACTTTCTAGAAACTTCTATTTTTCCGTTCTGTCTGTTGTTATCCGGTTTGTTCGGACAACAACTGTTTCCACTTTCTCTTTCCATCGACTTGTCCCATCGAATGTTTGGCTTCTTTTTCCAGGCAATGAGTAGTGTGACCGATAAGTTGAAAGAGGGTGGCAGACAAATCACAGCTGGCGGGTCCGCAGGTGAGATAAGATTTTGGGATCACCCGGTGAAGAGATGAAGGAAAAGTATATTTAGCTTCGAGAGTTCAAAAATTAAAAAGCTCCTGGGCACGTGCATCAGAAATTGATAAGTTGCACGGAAATTTTGGGAAATGAAACTGCAGTGGAGGTAATGAATGCACCATGAGGGGAAAAAAGCGAGAATGATGCCAAAGAACGTACAATTTACCTTTTTCTTTTGCCGGTGCAATTTTGAAGCGACTTAAGTGCAGTAACCATGAAAATGAGCGCCAAACATGCGAATAGGCACTTTTTTAGTGTTGCTTATGCGATTTTCAAACTAAGACGACTCAGCTGATGCTTAAGAATTTTCTACAGGAAAACAGGCGTAGATTTTACTCCCATGCAATAACATTGATTCCAGGACTCGTCGAGGTATGTCTCATGTACCCACTAGACATAGTAAAAACCCGTCTTCAACTTGGCCAGCAAGACAAGGGAATGATGGATTGTGTTGTCAAAACTTTCAGGAATGAGGGTATTGGAGGGTTCTACAAGGTACCTGTTCCCAATTTTTGTTCTTTTGGAGTCATGATCTTTTTAGGGAATCCTCCCGCCAATTCTTGCGGAGACACCAAAACGAGCAACCAAGTTTTTCACTTTTGAACAGTACAAAACGATGTTCACCCATTCGGACATCCCACTTCCACTGGTAAGTAAGTTTAAAGTTGCTCTTTTGAACTTTATCATCTTGTAATCCAAAAGTCTCTTTTCATTTCTTTTTCCTCACCGTCAATTCTCCCGCAGGTCTTATCAAATGGTTGCCCCCCCCCGTTATCTGTCTTTTCGGTCTCTTTAGTTCCTTCTCGGAAAAGAAACAGTTATTGTGACAGCATTGAACACTCGAAGATGGAATGACATCACAACTATCTTGTTTTCAGACCATGTCATTTGCCGGACTCTTTTCTGGACTTACAGAGGCCATTGTGATATGTCCGTTTGAAGTTGTCAAGGTTCGACTTCAAGCGGATAGGAAATCGACTGTGAAAGAGGTGGGGCTGAACACTTGAAACTAAAAAAATAGAAAAAATGGAAAAACTAAACTTTGATTCGTTCGCATTGCATGCATGACATGTCGATGTCAATGTCCATATTCATTTTTATGATGTCTACGAGAAAAAATTCGAGTCGAGTCGCGTAGCGCAGCCAGTTGAATTATTAATCTTCGGTGTTCTTCATTCCAGCAAAGATCGACGGCGGCGATGGCTCGTGAGATTTATAAAAGTGAGGGGTTCGGAACGAATGGTTTGTACCGCGGATTAGGAGCCACTCTGGGCAGACATGGTGCATGGAATATGGTGTACTTCGGACTGTATCATAGTTGCAAGGATGTCATCCCCAGTGCTAAGGTAGCATATTTTCTGAAACCTTAATTCCTGAATGCCAATTTTCTGTGAATTTTTAGGAAAATCCTTCAGCGAATTTAATTGGAAGAATAGGATTAGGATTCACCGCCGGTTCACTTGCCTCTATTTTCAACATTCCGTTTGACGTGGCAAAGAGTAGAATTCAAGGTCCACAACCGGATCCGTTGGCTAGAAAGTATAGTGGAACTATGCAAACAATTGCCCTGGTTTACAAGGAGGAAGGGTAGGTTTATATGATACAAAAGTACCATGAAGGGTGCGAACGCATCCCCCGCAAATCCAAAACCTTCAAAAACAATTTGATTTTCCAGATTCGGCGCTCTGTACAAAGGTCTTCTTCCAAAAGTTATGCGTCTTGGTCCAGGTGGAGCTGTCATGTTGATTGTCTACGATGAAGTATACGCCTGGCTGAAAAAGAACACCTAAATGTCTAATTTCCTGTTTATTTTGAGATGAGATTTTTCACTTCCAAACTTCATTTGTAATGTTTTCTGGTTCAAGGTTGATATACAGTAGTCAATTATGCGTACAATTAACTTTTGTGGTTATGAAATTATGGATGGATGAAGAGAAATTATCAGATCTGTAATGGGAAGAGAATGGGAAGTTGGTGGGAATGGAATGGAAGTGATGAAGCTATGCAGATATTGGTTGCGATCTGGATCATTTGATGGCTTTGGAACTCAGATTGCACCTCAGGGAAATTGAACTTTTTAGGCTTACGGTCCAGCTTAGTCTTGAGCCTAAACTGAGGCCTAAGTCTAAGCTGAGCCTGCTGGCAACATCAGAAAATTGGAAAAACTGTGACAATGGCCGTTGCTAAATAATTTAAAAAATTACGGAAAAGCTACCATCATACACTAGAAAAAAGAGATTTTGTGAATGTAAAAGTAGAAGATCATATTTCGCCAAATTGAAATGGATGTGATACAGGCTGCATATTGGATATGCACATAAAATTAAAAAGTTAGACGGGGAAGTAAAGAAAATACAATAAATAAGAATCATTAGATGGAATGACAATTAAGGATAAGAATTGGATTGGGAAAATGAAGAAATTTGCTCAATTGTTGAGCCGTGGGCGGAAAAAGGAAAAAATAAAAGAACAGAAAGGAGAAAAGAAAAAAAATTAGTGTCGTTTTGTATAAATTAGACTGGAACGACTTGGAAAATGATGATAGGAAAGTGGAAAGGATAGGAAGAGAAGGAGGGGCTGGAGGAAGCAAAAATTGCTTTGGGCAATTACAATTAGGGAGGGAATGGTTTTTGACAGTTTTGACAGTTTCAAAGCATTTGGTAAAGCACTGGCATGAAGAGCTTTGGTGTAGTGAGAATTTTGTACAGGGAGCCATTTGGGAGTCCTGGAAATTAAAAAAAAGAATTTTTTTATTACTGTTGAGATTCAAGTTCAATTCAATTACCATATTGCTTCGTATCGATCTTGTGGAACTTCATCATTTCATCATCCTCCGTCGATTTCTTCCGGTACTCACGGACGACATGTCTCAGGTACTTGTCCTCCCACATCATCTTATTCCCAACCTGAGTTCCTCTTTTCTTACGGTACCGTCTCTTTGCCGGTTTCTCCAGAGGATCAGAAACCGCCTGGACATGTCCAGCATAGACACGAGTTCTCATTGCCCAGGCGTTTCTCATTGAGGTGAAGTTCACAGTTTGCTGCGCACCAAAAGTGGGTTTCCCAAGTTCCACTGAACCAACTTTGATGTAGATGTGTTTGAGATCCTCTTCGATGAGCTCTACAATACAACTTATTTTAGAGCTGAAACTTTGATTGTCAACTTACTACACTGCATATGGTTATGGCAAGATTTGTTGCGGCAAACAATTGGAATCAACTCGTCAAAGTCGATTCCAACGTCCGGAGTGTTATTCCATTTGCTTCCGTCATCTAAAAGTAACCGTTACCACACTTAAATTTCGATATTACAACATACATCCAAACGAGATGTGAAGGTCCGATAACTCGGTAATCTTGCTGGAGATATTGAACAGACCGACAGTGAATGTTGGATGCAAGACAACGTTGCTCAAGATGACTAACTTTCTCGCAAGAAAAAACATCCACGTCTTCACAAGTTCAATAATGATTTGATCCTCGAGAGGTTTGAGTTCCCCGTGAAGGCGCATGTTTCCAATTGTGCGCACAAACTCATCATGGGTAGCTCTGAGGAAGGGTGTCATGGACTTCATGAACAAACTGTTTGCGATAAGATCGATGCGAAACAGGGTTGGATCAAGTCTAACTGAAAGTCTCGAGTCGGCATAGGGTTTTCCATCCTTTGAGGCGAATACGGCACAGATCAAGGTGCAGTCCAAGAATTGGATCAGCGCCAGGTCAAGTTCCCGAGTCCATTTCCTCACGTATTCATCAGAAGAGTTGATTCTTGGAAACTCATCGTTGAGCAACTTGGCAACCTTGACATATTCATCTAGACGTCTAATCGGGTGATCTTGATCTAGAGCGATTGTGGTCAGAAATGGAAGAATTCCAGGTTGAACGCTCAACAGAATCCGTTGGCGCTGCAATGCCACTGGATGCTTGTTAAGGTACTCTTCCCAGACACTGTTTCCCATACTGCTGCTTAAGGAGGCCATGTACTGAATGAGCTCGGTTTGGGAGCAGGCACCGAGGATAGTTTGAAGTTGGATTCTCAGTGGGTTCGGGAGTCCGTTATTGAAGAAAGCTTCAAAACGAGGGAAAGAGTCAATGTTTTGTAACTCTCGCCAGTCTATTTGTGGCGCTGAAAAACGCAGTGTGGTAATAGAACATGAACTAATTCTACAGTAAGAAAAACTCACGTGGAGGTGTCTCCAATGGTAGCGAAGGGGGACGTGAAGCGGCCATGTAGCCAGCTGAAACAAAAGTTGTACTACTAGTAAAGAGAAAGAAAACTTTGTGAAAAGAAAGAACGGAAAAGCTCTCGGGTTGCCATGGGCCACCCCATTTCACATATTCATAAATCAATCTTCGTCTTGAATCGAAAACGACTCCAATGTCCACTCGGCTCCTACTTTTCCCCTTTTTTGTTGGTTTTTTTTCATCCCCCTTCCTTTTTCTTTTTTACGAACCACGCGGTTCTCTCTTTCCAGCGAAATACATTTTTTTGATATCCAAATCAAAATCAGAATCAAAATGAAATTGAGATTGGATTGGAATGGAGAATCAAAGTGGAAATGGAAATGGAAATTTGATTTTCAAAAAAAAAAAAGCTGCGAGAAACTCCAAATCAGTGCAGTGTGGAAGGCAGAAGAGGCGAAAATATGAGAGTGTGTGGTTTGGAGAATGAGGGTAGGGTATAGGACCCAAAAAAATTCCGAAATTTCATTGAGTTCATCCGCACGAACCGCCGTCTTATTAGCATCTGGTGCAGCTGTCGAAAGAGGAAGGGGGATGCAGAGGATAGAAGAACCTCCTTGATTCGGCTTTTCGAAGGGTGGAATTTGAAGGCGGGTGAGTGCAAACAAAGCAAATGCAAATGGTCAGATGGGAACCTTCATTAAGGAGTATGAAGAAGCAAAATTTTCAACAAAAAAAGCTCCTTAAAAATGATCAAAAATGGAGATGCACTCTAATCTCAAAGGCATGTATGTATATATACTCTGCTAAGGTCCTTGCACTTAGTATTCATATTGTCAATGCACTTTTAGGTAAGTGGAATCATCATTTTCTTGTCTGAAGCTCAAGAAAAATGATGATTTGATAATTATTAGTACATACTTCGGAACGCATTCTATCTCAATCCCTTTCCTCTTCTTTTCTCTATCGGTTTCTGCAGGTTCTGTTCTGCAGTTTCCCAAGCGAAATGTGCAAACAAATTCTAGGTCGTCGTCTCATCAGAAGTCCGCACGTCCTCTCTCCCCTTTCCCATTCCATTCTCCATGCCATGCTCCCGTCCCATTTAGCGCAATCTTCTCCTCCTCTTCATCCTCCTCTTCTTCTTCCTCTCATCAATGCAGCAAAAAAAACGAAACGAGTTGTCTCTTCTCTCTTTCGAAGACAGATAGGATGAGGAGAAGAGAGTGTATTTCCATTTCATTCAACGCAGCGGCCAGCGGTTCGTTTTTCGTTTTCTTTTTCCACTGGCGCCGAGAGGCACAGCGTCCCGTTTCGTTTCGTGCTCATAATCAATAGGAGGCAGAGAAGAGGGAGCAAAGAGTATCAGGATGAGACGAGGAGAAGGGGGCGCGTCATGACACCCCACCAACACTTCTAGCCGCATAAAGGGAGAAGAAGAAGGGGGAGAGGTACGCGGTTGTCGGGCGCTGTGCTCCGTGCGATGAAAGATGGGAAAAATGGCTGAGGATTGAGAGCCGAGGAGAGAGTTCTATTGCCCTAATCTTTTGGTGAGAATAGAAGGGAAAAGTGAAGAGGAGGAGAAAAAAGGGAGAGAAGAGTTTTTGCGCTTGAAGAATTTAGAAAAGAGGGCAAAAAGCAAAAAGGAAAAAGCAAAAAGTTGCAGGGTCAAAAGCAAAAAACGCTAGCCAAAGGCAATGCCAAAGACATGTGCAACGAGCCGGATATTTAGGATATTGAACAGGTCTGCAAGCTTGGGGGGTCGAAGAATGGCACAGGGCAACTGAAAAACACTGGACAACCCGACTAAAAAAGGATAAAAATGGGAGATGGAAAAACATGGCGCGGCGTGGCGTGGCGGTAAACAAAAACAACATCCTGGGTGGCACGGGCACGTTGTCTGTCTGGGTGGGAAAGGCGGGAGGGGGGGGGTGAGGGTGAGCGGCTGAGAAGCAGAAAAGCTTCTTATGCTCGACTCGACGGCTTCTGCTTTTTTCCTCCCCCTCCGATTTCTTCATTCTCATTTCTATTCTCACCAAAACGTCTCCAAAGCCCGACCTCTTCCAATTCAGAAGGCGGAGCCCGAAGCCGTCACGTTCCTTTTTATGGACACGGAAGAGAAAGATGTCAAGAGGGGGGGGGTTGGTAGAGAAGGGACTCGAATAATTTATTGTTTGTTGGAAGGAAAACGAAACGAAAAGAGGACACGTTTTAGCTGGAAACGAATGAACAATAAGATGGATGAATGCGGGGGGAAAGAGCAAGTGACTGCGCGCCGGTTAATTGGAATAGGACATCAATCGGCTTCATACCCAACATTTTTTGACAGTTTTTGACAGATGGATTAGAAGAAATTGGAAAGGAGCGCATAGGAAATGGCTCATTCTTACAATTATTGTCAAATCACATTTGTACAATTGTAACGGTGCGAGCCCCTCACCGATAGCACTCCCTATATAAGGCGCTCCGCGCCACTGATAAGACACTCACTACTCCCCGGAGGCCTTTGGCCTCACTCCCCTCCTACTCCACTCTCGTGTCCTGTTCTAACCCATACTCCAATAAACCCATTATACTCCAAAGCCTGTACTACTCCTCAGCAGTATAGCGACCCCGATCAGGTCGCTACATTGGTAGCAGCGAGTGGTTGCGAGGAGCTACGTCGGCCCCTGGCTGGCCCTTCTCAAGTAAGTCCATTAGTTTTTGGGTTTTGTGCGAGCTCGTTGCCTGAAGCAAGAGCTAGCGTGTGGATGGCAGCGAGCGAGCGGGTATGGGGAAGTTAGGATAGGTGTGGATGTAGGGGTGGAGGGAGAGTTTTGAGTCCGATCGGACTTGGCAATCCGATCGTAGAAGTAAGTTGATTGACCTCGAGGTCACAGTCCAATACATAGGGTCCACGGTCCGAGGGTTGACCCTGTGAGGTCAACCTAAGTGCCACCCACACAGCTAAATCTAGGTGACTGGGAACGCGGAAATGGGACCACCATTTAGTAAATAAATTAGCCGAGACTATGTGATTGATGCCGCTGGCCGGAGCGAGATAATCTGGACACCCTCGCCGCGAGGGCTGAAGGCGGAGCCCGGACTGGCGGGTCAAGAACCAGAGAAAAAATCCTCGCCGCGAGGACGGAAGGCGGAGCCCGGACTGGCGGGTCAAGATCCAGAGAAAAAATCCTCGCCGCGAGGACGGAAGGCGGACAAAAACTGAATATGCAAATCGATTCTCAAAAAAAAACGGGTGATAACAGGTATTTTTTTTTCTTCTTCTTTTTATGTTTTTGGTGGTTTCTTCCAAACGCCAATCATGTCGTAGCTTCATCATACCCTTTGTTCCACGTATTTCTAATCATCATTTACCCTTTTCGGCAGTAAGCAGCACTTACAGTACCCAGCGGAGGAATTCAAGCGATCGACGAAGTTTGGTCGGAGGTCTAGTCATTGTCATCATGCGCCGACATGCCGGAGCCAACATCACTTCACAAACCGGAGCTCCGATAAGAAGTTTACAACCGGCAGCGCAAACCGTTTACGGTTGCGAGAAGACACCACCGAAAGCGACGCTTATCTTTCTCCCGGAGCCTATAGGCACTCGTGTTTATCAAGCCGATTGAAGCACGGACATCAGTGAGTACTCTTTTAGTTTTTTCTCATTTTTCTATTTTTATCAACTTAAATCCTTCTCTATCTCAATTTCTTTATTTCCTATCTTTTATCTACCTCTCTCTCTCTCTCTCAACAATCCCTCTCTTTAGTCCTTCCTACTCTTTATAACGGTTTCTCTCTTTTCACTTCTTCATTACTCCTGGAATATCCATATACTCATACTTCCCCTTCTCTATTCTCTATAATCACCTTCTCTATAATCAAAAGCAAAACAAAAAAAAATTCTAAAAACACAAAAAAAAGCTCATTTAGAACTTAAACGTTTATCAATTTTTCTTATTCAATCCGTCTCTCTCTAACTTTCATCATCATTATTCCCATCACCGTACCTATACTCAATTGTTTTTTTTGTTTCTTTCTCCGGACCCGTGTCCTGTGAGACCGGGCGAGGCGTCACCAAAAAACCCGGTTGTTCGGACCGGGAAGTACCTTATTTCTTGCTCCCATCCTTTCGTATCTTTAAGATACTTCTTCCTCTCCATACCCACTGTTACGATCCATTTCGACATCTCTCTTTCTCTCTCACCATTCTCATACCATTATCCCTCTCTCCATCCTTAGCTCTATTTTCTGTCTCTCTCTCTCTCTCTTTCTCTCTCTTCCTCTTAGTTTTCTCTATCTATCTTTTCTGATACATGTGCTCGAGCCGAGTCCCAGAGAGGGCTAGGTGAGGCGCGACCAACCGGCTTTATAAACGCCAACATCCAGCAGGAGGAATGACCAAGCATGCCGCCATCCAGGGGACTGTCAAGCGACTCGACAGAAATCCAGCTCGATGACTCGCCATTGGCTCATTAGAACTCCGTCAACTCCACAAATGACACTGGCAATGAAATATGGCAGCCAAGAGCACTCCAACGCAATACTGGACTCGACTTCTCGCACAGAAGGAATGAGGATGCTCAGACCAACAAATGACAAAAACAGTCCACATGACAACATCCGGAGCTGTCACACAGTGCCATCGGGAATTGGCAACAACGGCAAGACGCTGAGTTCAAGGACATCGCGGAAACTCATAGTACTGGAAACCACTTGGCCGACTGGATGTCACCAGCAAAATTCTTCGTGTCGCCAAATCATATCATTGGAATTCGACTCCACATAACCGGAAAGGACGTCAATCTACCCGTCGTTCCGCATTCTCTACGCAAAATCTTGCTCAACGAATATCGTTCTGGATGACGAGGAGGAGGACATTGCAATGAACCAAAGACGTTGGCGAAGCGGAGGAGGGAACACTTCTGATCCAGTGTATCGCAGGACACAACTACCTGGTGCCGTGAATGCAAAATCTGCCCACACCACCGGAACTCCAATTCACCCAAAGTCGAAGTCGATTTGGCATTGCCCCTTCCATCAAGTACGGACTGAGAGAAGCATCGACGTATTCAGTAGTGTCACTGGGACGGAAGTGCATCATTGCGGAGATTCGAGCCTCCATTATGATTCGATTTCTCGATTGGACAGTTCGAACCTCCCGAAATATGCCGACACAGCTGGTCGACGCGACGCATACGGACGGTCTGGGATGGTTACCTCCAATATTGTGCATCGGCATACAATTTGACGCCTCAAAACCCTGCCATCGAAGCTTTGGTTATTTCAATGCCTACGCAATTGCGCCACCCATCCCAGTCGACATTGCTCTCGAGTCCCCAGTCAGCCCACTTCATAAAAACCCAGAAGTGGCTGAGTTTCGGGAAAGCTTGGTGACAACCATCAAAGCCGCATGATCATCAGCGACAGAAGTTATCACTGCGGCCCAGGAGATCCAACGACAACAGTTCGACGGACGCGTACGTCAGAACGACATCGTGGTCGGAGACATGGTCATGCTGAAGTCTTTCGTCGTCGAGCCAGGACTGGTGAAGAAATTATCTCTTCCGTGGCCCGGAACCTTCCGTGTAGTGGACCGACCCACCAAGGATCACGCCGTCATCGAAAGTTACACGGCATCGCGGAAAAAGCCGAAGAAGGTTCATCTGAACCAGCTGAAATTAGCCCACCCTCCATCTGCTCCACTAATCACCATCGCCGGACGAGCAGGACGACGTTGAAATCGATGTTTCCCGTCATCACCACAACCGGAGGAGTCGGAACATCAGCATCCTTCACTGGAACCAGTCCACCAAGACGACTCGAGCGAGGTTATGGAACCTCAGATCCCGACAGCAGAGGAGCAACTTCGCAAGCTGTACAACCTTCGGTCATACCACCGCCAATCTGCTGGAGAGGAGGAATCATGAATCGAAAGTCATCATGGTCAACCAGAAGTCATCACAGCCGCCCAGGAAACACAGCAACGTCACTTCGGCTAGCGCATACGGGCGAACGACATCGAAATTCACCATAGTGCTGGAGATCTAGTCATGCTGAAATCCCTCATCATCAAATCAAGACTGGCGAACAACATGGGTTGGCACCTTTCGAGTGGAAGACCGACTTTCATGGATCATGCCGTCATCACAAACTACACGGCTCGAGAAAAACCGAAAAAAAGCTCATCCGAATCAGCCGACGTGAGCCTACCTCCCATGGGTCCCACTGGCCACCAGCCCGAAAGACTAGGACGACGCAGAAACCATAGATTCCCATCGTCACTAGAAGCTTAGCAGTCGGAGCAACAACCTTCCTCATCATCAGAGGTAGACGACCAAAGTGACCCGAGTTGAAATCTGCATCTGTGATCCCGGCGGGAGAGAATCGGCCACGCAAGCGGTACAATCTGCGGTTGCACCACCACCAAGCTGCTGGAAAGGAGAAGTCAGGGATCCGATGTCATCATCGTCAATGTCAGTCAGAAGTCGTCATCGGTGCACAGAAGTCGGCACCCCAACACACTGTCATCGTCGGCAGAGCAGTACCACCATCAACCATTCAACCACACATACTCAGTCAGTTCTTTTCTTAAATTTTCTATTCAAGTTTATCTAATCCATCGTAATCATCGTGTTAACCACTACATTACCCCCAATAGCTCACATGTTTAACCAACTATTACCCCCTCTCTTCTCTCTCTATAATCCAATCCTATTTTAACCAAACTAGTTAGCCTCGCGTCCCAATTTATATATCCTTCTTTTGTAATTTTTTTTTTTATGTACGATCCGGGACGGATCTTTAGTAAGGGGATAGGATTGTAACGGTGCGAGCCCCTCACCGATAGCACTCCCTATATAAGGCGCTCCGCGCCACTGATAAGACACTCACTACTCCCCGGAGGCCTTTGGCCTCACTCCCCTCCTACTCCACTCTCGTGTCCTGTTCTAACCCATACTCCAATAAACCCATTATACTCCAAAGCCTGTACTACTCCTCAGCAGTATAGCGACCCCGATCAGGTCGCTACACAATAAAGAATCACACTGACATTGACTGGAAACGGAAAATTGATGGAAAATATCTCAGGATCTTTTTGTTGACACTGACAAGCGGAGACGGTCAGCGGGGGAGAGAAAAAGAAAAAAAATGTTTTGAAATGGTTTTTTTAATCGAAAAATTGATACACTCATCCTTGGTGACGTGAATATGACAATCACTGAGTATTTCTGAGTATCAAAAAAATCAAAGCCTGAAACTAATTCCCCAGGGTCTCTTTGCCCTTCCCAAGTTTTAATTGTATTTTAATTTAATTTAAACTTGCACTTACTTTTCTTTTGACTGATAATTTTCAACTATCAAAAATGTTTGGAAAAAATGAAAAAGGGAAAAGTGAAAATGAGAAGAGTAGTTTCCAACACCCATAGACAGCTGGACTTGTTGAAGCGAGAGTGTCAAACGTATCTCTCTGTCCTGTCTACCCCAAAAAAAACCACGCAAAAACTGCGCGCAAAAATCGAGAGAAAAATCATGACGATGGTTTTTTTGTCCGTTGTTCTGTTCTGGCGTGAATCACGGGAGAATTCTCCTGGGAGAGAAAGATAGAGGAAGAGAGGGAGAATGTGAACGGAATGAAACGTTTTGCGACTTTCATTTTCTAAGGAAACTCAAAAATCAGGTCAGTTGCACAATAGACATGTCTACCCTTTCCAGAGAAACACCTGAATAATTCTAAATGAAGGCAGGGCAGTGATCACTTTTAGCTATTGGAATTGAGAAGGGAGAGAGTATCCTCCTTACAAAAAAATGTTCAGATGAAAAGTGCCATTAGTCAGAGGCTGAAGAATCGTCTACTGAAATTATGTGCATTTGGAATGGGAACGGTGACGTTTTCTTATTTCTTCCTTTCCAACTTTTCTTCCCAAATTCAGAGAAAGTTGATAATAAAGAAAAGTGAGAGAAAACTGGTTCAGAACCTTGATAAGAGTGATGAATGAGTGATAACACAAGTTGATCGAATTTTTCACGGAAATAATAGGAAACTTATGAGTTTCTCGTCAAGAACCAACCAGATGCAAGAAAGACAGAAACATTGGATTTAACACGCATTCTGCTCTTCTCAAACGTCATTGTCGCGGGGGATAGATAGCGCCCTGGCGCCAAGTGCATAGCAGCGAGGGAGCCGAATAGGGGTGCCAAGTGTGGATAGCGGATATGGGAAAGAACGGGTTTCGTAGCAGTATAATTCTAAAAAATTACTGCGTCGTTAGGACAACAACGCGTCCTTCCACCATTCTCAAAAATTCAAAGTGTGGTTGCTAGGTATGGACAACGCAGACATTATCCTTTTGGAAGAAAATTGAGGGTTAGACGGAGGGCTACTGGCAAGCTGCTATCGGATTGGCTCTCACAGACGACAAAAGGGCGCACCTTTGTAGGAGTGGAATGAAATGGAATCGGAATCAAAAAGAAAAAGAGCAAAGCTCAATATCTCCCGAAAAATGCAGTGTTTTGAAGTTTTTAGTTGCAAACGTTACATTTGCGAAATAGCGAGTTTTGAGACGTTTTCGAGACGTTGCGAAACGTTACAGTGGAAAATGACGAGTTGCGAAACACTGCCGTTACAAATACGGAAAATACTGCAAAATGATACAATTCGGAGTGACGCTAAAACGCACAACAAAATCAACGCCACGTGAATCAAATTTAGTTGCGAAGCGTTACAGTCTCAAAAATTTGCAGCTGAAATTTCAATGTTCACATTCCCAATTAATTTTATTCCTTTTTGATTTATTCTCAGCTAAATTTCAGATGACAAACAAGCCGATTACTACCCGACATTGACAGTTTCAAAATGACACGACCATGGAGATTCCCCCTTCTAAATCGACTCCCAAAAAGCAGAAGAACTCAGGTAATTTTCGGCCAGTTGCTGTAAAATGAAGCAGGTCGCTCCGCGCTTAGAAACGCTTGAATTGTGGCAGGCGGCGGATCTTCTTAAAGCGCAG
>LR564766.1:0-16793 GCA_900536345.3 Caenorhabditis sp. 39 LS-2015 | reverse complement strand
TCGCATGTCGGACACAGGTTTTCGATGGATTCGCCGATGGACAGTTGGCGGTGACCGTGGGAGAACTGGAAATTGAAAAAAATTCTAGACCTTTCCCCTAAAAATTGGCGTCAGATATGGTACACTCGGTGTTTGTGTTTTTTCGCAGAACTTCACAGAAAAATAATGGTCAGAAAATTTAGAAACTACGAAATTCGAATTCAGCGTGAAAATTTGATCAAAATTGCAAGTTCCTGACAATGTTAGAGATTTTCTGCAAATTGTCGTCAGATATGGTGCAGGTACTCGGTGTCTGCAGACTTTGCACCGGATCTTACGATAATTTGGATTTTTGAGCTGAAAACTGGGATCTCTAGGTTTTAGAGAGCTGGGAATTCAAAATTCAAAAAAAAAAAAATTTCGATTCTCCAACTTCCAGATGACGTGGGTCATCTGAATTTTGCCCTAGGTCTTCCAAAACTTTTTTACATAATTCTAGACCCTTCCCCAGAAAATTGGCAAAATCCCAGCTCAAACGGACAATTTTCCGCTGAGTTATACCAATTTTCTGCAATTTGTCGTCAGGTTTGGTGTATAAACTCGGTGTTTCGGACTTTGCACCAGACCTTACGACAATTTGGAATTTTTAGCTGGAAATTGGGATTCTCAGGTTTTCCGGGATGGGAAATCTGAATCCGGACCTTTCAAAGCATTTCAGAGGCATATTGAAGGCATATTAGAGCCGTAAATTGAAAATTGAGCTTTTTTTGGGTTTTCAAGGTTCTCCTTCGTCAAAAATTTAAAATTTTCTATCCGAAAAATGAGAAAACGTGACTCACCAACAGCTGAACCACATTCTGCAGCATTTTGTCGTCCTTCAAGTTGAGTAACACGTACATTTTCTGAGCGGAAATGTGTTGGTGTGTGGTTCTGGAAAATGGAGGTGGTTGCGAAATGTCGGGGTGTGAGGATGGGTTGAAAACGTTGGGGGCGAGTGTTGGGAACAGTTTGGGGAGAAAAAATGGAAAATTAATACCCCGACGTTTCGCAACCGGTATAGAGAAAGAAACTAGAAAACTAATGGGCTGCGAAGTGTCGGGAATGTGTAAGAGATGGTCAAGAACGATTTAAAGTGGAAAATGGCACCCCGACGTTTCGCAACCACATTGAAAACCTATTTGCGAAGTTTCAGGGCGTTCAAAGTGATTTGAAGCGGGAAATCGTCAGAATGATAGTCCGACGTTTCGCAACCGCATGGGATTCCTAGAATAGGTTGCGAAACGTCGGGGCTAGGTGTTAGGGATGTTTCGTAGCGAAAAAAGAAAGAAAAACGGAAAATTGATACCCCGACGTTTCGCAACCGCATGGTGTAGGGGCTACGGGGTGCCGAGACGGATTCCATTGAGGAACTAGGAAGGAAAACCAAGTAGAAACTGTGAAAATTGGATGGAAAAATGATGGAAAATTGGGGAATCGTCGTGTTTCCCCCCCGGTGACCTTCCCCCTTCCCCCTTGCCCACCATTCGAGACGAGAGACGGCCAACTGATGAAACAAAATTCGCCCCGGCCGATGCGATTCGCTCCGATTCGATTCTCTCTCTGTCGACGGACGGGGTGGGGTGGAAAGTGTACACAGGCGAGGCGAAGAGGCGAAGGGGAGAGAAGAGATGATAAGAGAAGAGATGGTTGCCGCCCGCGGGCGGGCGGGCGCAGGCACCCACGAGGCGAGACACTGTTGCCGATCAGGAGCGTACCATAGAGACAGTGATGGCGAAGGGGAAGCGGGAAGGAGAGAAGGTTCACTTTGCAAATATACCACCAGGAGGCGCCAGCGGAGGGACACAAGGGGAGACGCAGAGTTTTACAGGGGTCGGGAATGAGGGAGTGAGTGAGGTGGCGGGCGGCGGGATGGGGGTAAACAGGGAGAAGGGGAAGGGGAATCGAAGTGAATGTTTGTGGCGATGCGATGGAGATGCGAATGGTTGGTTGGGTTGTATGTGTGTGTGTGTGTGTATGTATGGACACCGTTTTTTGATTTTTGTGGAGAACGGGGGAGAGGAAGGGGGGGGGGTGTTTTTGGGGGGGGGGAGGAGGAGGAAAGTCAATTGAAGATGGTATTGGGGTTAGGACCTAGGCCCTTATAACTTAGACGTTTGGGTCTTAGGATTCAGAGCTTAGGCCCTTTGGCTTAGGTCTCAAGATATAGGACTTAGGGCTTAGGCTCTTGAGCACTAAACTAAACCTCAATTAGGCTTTTAGGTACTTTGAGCTTTAGGCCCTGAGGATTTAGGATTTTAGGCCCTTGAGCCTTAAAACCTTATGCTAGGAGTTAGGCCGTCAGGTTTAGGCCTTAGGACTCACTTTATGCGGAAATTTTGAAAATTCCCTCAAAAAAACGCAAAATCGCTGTGGAAAACGCAAAAAATCAAATTTTCTCGTTTTTCTCGCTTTTCCACTTTTTGGCCTAGGCCCTCCAAAATTTTTCACATAATTCTAGGCCCCTTCCCTATAAATTGGCCCATTCCCAGCTCAAATGGACGATTTTCCGTTTAATTGTTCCGGTTTTAAGAGCACCATGTCCAAAAATCAGCAATTTCTCAACTTCCAGCTACCATATCTCATCGGAATTTTGCCCTACTGCCTTCAAAATTTTTTCACATAATTCTAGACCCTTTCCCTCAAAATTGGCCAATTCCCATCTCAAAATATCAATTTGCCGCTGAGTTACACAGATTTTCTGCAAATTGTCGTGAGGTATGGTGTGTGTACTCGGTGTTTGCGGACTTTGCACCGGATCTGACGACGATTTGGAATTTTGAGCTGGAAAATGGGATTTTTAAGTTTTCAAGCATCAGGAATTCAAATTTGATGTTAATTTTAGGCATTGAGGGATTTTTTCATGATTTTCATCATTTTCAAAAAACCAAAATTCTCAAAAATCGAAAATCAAAAACTTTGGCGTGGCGACGGCGGCGGCGGCGGCGCCGCCGAAAAGAATGTCTCTCCCTTCACAAAATTAGGTCTCCTGGCGGCCGCCCGTGTTTAGAAATGGGCGCGAGATCGTCAATGCCAACCAGCCAGCCAACCGACTTACAATGGATGGAAGGGGGGGGGAGACGCGAAGAAGGTAGGAGAGAAATTACTTGTCATCTTATAGTGGCCAAGAGGGTTGACGTCGTCATCGAAACACACATTTCTTCACACTTTTTTTCATTTTTTTTGAACAAAAATTTAACATACCGAAAAACATGGACTTTCGAGAGGAACTGGTGGGTCAAAACCATAAAATTTAAATTCCCGACCCTTGAAAACCTAGGAATCCCAATTTCCAGCTCAAAATTTCAAACTGTCGTCAAATCCGGTGCAAAGTCCGCAAACACCGAGTACATACACCAGACCTGACGACAATTTGCAGAAAATCGGTGTAACTCAGTGGAAAATTGATATTTTGAGCAGGGAATTAGCCAATTCATAGGGAGAGAGTCTAGAATCACGTGGAAAATTTTTTGGAACGATTGGCCAAAATTGAGTTGAGATATGGTAGCTGGAAGTTGGGAAATTGATGATTTTTGGACATGGTGCTGTTGAAATTAGCGTAACTTGATAAAAAAATTTTTTTTTTTTGAGCTGGGATTTTGCCAACGGACAGTTTGATAGTCCAGAATTATGTGAGAAAAAATTCAGATGAGTGCCGACGTCTTCAGGCACTTGACCCGGCGCGTTAGTAATCAGATTAACGCCAACACACTTGTTTTCGCCTTTTCTCTGCACCAATCGCGTCTTTTCCCACACTATCCACTTATGCATACACTGCTCTGTTTCCCTTTTCTCCTTCCTTTTACACTCACAAAATCAGCACAAAATAAGAGGCCTTGAAGCGACTTTTGATCGGGTTATTGTAGAAAATAGTGATTCAAAAAATTTGAAACTGCGAAATTCGAATTCAGCGTGAAATTCTGATCAAAATTGCAGGTTCCTGGCGATTTTTGAGCACTTTCTGCAAATTGTCGTCAGGTATGGTGTATGTGCTCGGTGTTTGCGGACTTTGCACCGGATCTTACGACAATTTGGAATTTTGAGCTGGAAAATGGGATTTCTAGGTTTTCAAGGATGGGGAGTTTGAATTTCAACAAATTTTGGAAATTGGACGTCCTTTTCACTGTCTACGAACCTTCATTTTGGGTTTTTGGCCTAGAAATGGAGATTTTGAGTACAGGGTTTCCAAGTATCAGGAATTTGAATTTTATATCTATTTCATTGTCAGCTGACATATTCCACCGCCCCAAATAAATCAAAAATTGAAAAAATTGCAATTTTCAAGTTCAATAGTGTAGAGAAAAGAGGAAAGGCGAAAGGCGCTGGTTTTCGGCAACAAAAGTAGGTGAGGAAGGAGGAGAAGAAGGGGGGAAGGGGGAAAGGCAGTGGGGGCGCGCCCCGACACCATACTGTTTGTGTTGTGACACAACCGTCGTCCTCGCCGCCGCGCGCACACAGCACTGTGCGGGAAAATGGACGGAAAATGGATGGGGAAAAGGGGGAGAGGGAGACGGTGAGGGAAGGGGGGGAAGGGAAGGGGTGTGTTTGGTGGGGAGGGGAAGTGTGTGTGTTGTGGAATTGAATGAACAAAGACTGTGAAACTAACCACCCAGAGGGGTGTACTTTTTGAAAGTGCAAATTGACAAAAAAAAATCGTCCAAAAAAAATTTCAATTTTTCTGAATATTTACTCTAAAAGACCGGTTTAGCAGTTGGGAAAAACATTTTCAAATTATATAATTTTTTCTAAATTTGAAATTTTCCAAAATTTGAGATTTTCCAAAATTTGAAAAACAAAAAAATTGAAAAAAAAAATTGCAAAAAAATTTGACTAAAATTTTTTTTTTCAAATTTGAATTTTCTATTTATTGACTTTAATCTCATCATTTTTTAATTAAATTTGAGAACCTCCACTCTGACTTTGCAAATTCCTAGCTCAAAATATCAACCGTCGAGCGAATTATGCGAATTTTCAACTTAATGCCTCTAGTATGCCTCTAAAATGCCTCCCAGACACATAGGAATGTCTGCTTTGAATTCCCGATTCTTTTAAACCTCGGAATCCCAATTTCAAGCTCAAAATTCCAAATTGTCGTAAGACCCGGTGCAAAGTCCGCAAACACCGCCGAGTACATACACCACACCTGACGACAATCGGTGTAACTCTGCGGGAAATTGTCCATTTGAGCTGGGATTTTGCCAATTTAAAGGGAAAAGGTCTAGAATTATGTAGAAAATTTTTTGAAACAATTGGGAAAATTTCAGATGAGATATGGTAGCTGGAAGTTGAGAAATCGCTGATTTTCAGACATGGTGCTATGAAAATCGACATAACTCAATGGAAAATTGTCCGTTTGAGCTGGGATTTTGCCAATTTATAGGGAAAGGGTCTAAAATTATGTGAAAAAATTTTGGAGTAGGTAGGGCAAAATTCAGATGAGCCACGTCATCTGGAATTTGGAAAACGCGCTGAAAATGGGGTTTTTTGAGATTTTCGAAATTTTTGAAATAAAAAAAATTGTTGATTTTTTGAGTCAAACTTTTTTAAATTTTAAACTTATTTGAAATTAAAATTGAAATAAATTCCAAAAAATAAGAACCAATCACCAGGAAAAAAAAAATTTCAAAAAAAAATTCGAAAAAATCCCAAAATACCCCTACAGTATCCATTTTTCCTCCTTATAGCTTTCTGCACTTCCAAACACTTCCAAATCCTCCAAAAACGTGTTAAAGTGAAGAAATCATGAGGGGTGTGAAAACGGCCGGTCCGCCAGCGCCAAAAGGAGAAAAACGGAGGAGGAGAAGGTGGCGAAGCGAGAAGAGAAATGGGAAAAGGAGGAAGAAGAAGGGAAAGAAAAGGAAAAAGTTTTTGGGTGGTGGTGGTGTGAAAAGAGAAGAGAAAAGAAGCGAAATGAAGGAGGACCAGAATGCGAAAAAACCGAGAGAACGAGAGGGAGAGAGAGCTGTCTGCGTCTCTCAATGACACCTTGCGCCGGCGGGCGCAAGGTGTTTGGCGAGTCTGGAATTAACCAATTCCCAATTCCCCAATGTTTAGGATCACATAATTTCCATCCATATGGATCTAGATTTTTTTTTCCTATTTTTTGAATTTTTTTTTTTGAAATTTGAATTTTTATTTTTTGAAATTATTTTCATTATTTCGCTCCGGATTCCACAGTATGCCTATCCTTGAGCTTAAATGAGTTTGAAATTTAAATTCCTGACACTTGAAAACCTATTCACCTTCAAATACCTATCCCCAGGTCCGTAGCCAGTGAAAATGACGCCCAATCTCAAAAAATTTTCGAAATTCAAATTCCCCATCCTCTTAAACCTCTGAATCCCATTTTTCAGTTTGAAATTCCATAACGTCGTCAAATCCAGTGCAAGGTCCGCAAACACCGAGTACCTGCACTATACCTGACGACAATTTGCAGAAAATCGGTGTAAATCAGCGAGAAATTGTCCGTTTGAGCTGGAATTTTGTCAATCAACAGTTTAATAGTCTAGAATTATGTGGTGAAAATTTCAGAACTCTAGGAAGAAATTCAGATGACCCACGTTATCTGGAAGTTGGGAAATAGCTGAACTTGACGCTAAATCTCAAAAAATCCTCAAAATTCAAACTCCCCATCCCTGAAAACCTCGGAATCCCAATTTCCACTTCAAAATTCCAAGTTGTCGTCAGATCCGGTGCAAAGTCCGCAAACACCGAGTACATACACCATACCTGACGACAATTTGCAGAAAACGCTCAAAAACGGCTGGGAACCTGCCATTTTGATCAGAATTTCACGCTGAATTCGAATTTCACAATTTGAAATTTTTTCGATCATTTTTTTCTGTGCAATCCATCAAAATTAAGTCCGAATGCACCATAACTAACGCGCAAATGCATATGATGAACGTTGTGGTTAGTCATCGTCAATGTTGTTTTTTCATTGTCCGTTTGGTGTCCTTTTGTGTGTGTAAAACATGTGTACAGCGGCTGCCTGGGTTTACATGATGATGATGCAAAAAACGGAATAAAATGGGCAAACATTGCACCGCCGTGTCGTCAGATATGGTGTATATAGTGTTTTTTTTCCTCTAAATTAGATTGCACATAAAAAATTAACCAAAAAAATTTAAAATTGCGAAATTCGAATTCAGCGTGAAATTCTGATCAAAATGGCAAGTTCCTGGCAATTTTCGAGATTTTCTGCAAATTGTCGTCAGATATGGTGTATGTACTCGGTGTTTGCGGACCCGGCACCATATCTTACGACATTTGGGAATTTCGAGCTGAAAATTGAGATTTGGAGGTTTTCAGGGACGTAGAATTCAAATTTTAAAGAATTTTTGCAATTCCCCATCTTCCAGATGACGTGGTTCATCAGAATTTTTTTCTAGGATTCTGAAATTTTTACCACATAATTCTAGACTATTAAACTGTCAATTGGCAAATACCCAACTCAAAAAAACCATTTTCCACCGAGTTTCACCGATTTTCTGCTTTTGCGCATCAGATATGGTGTATGTACTCGGTGTTTGCGGACTTTGCACCGGATTTGACGACAATTTCAATTTTTCACTGGAATTTTTAAGAGAATTACTGTAGATTTTCACAGTTTTTTACGTGACCCCAAGACACCCCGGAAAGCTAGAAAAAATTTGAAAATCAACATTTTTTTTCATTTTTTTTTTCATTTTCCCCCGGTGAAAATGACAACTACAGTACTCCTCTTGGTCTTCTGCTCACTGACAATCTCCAATCAATTTCAATTTTCGGATCAATTTTCAGTGGATATCATTGAAAATCAGTTCAAAACCATTAGAGAAGTGGTTGCGAATCAGGATCATGAAGGGAAGGCGCATCTGATAAAGAAACTGCCAGGTAGAATTTTTCTGACAGAAATGATATGAAAATTTGAATTCCTGATGTTTGAAAACCTCAGAATCCCAATTTCCCGCTCAAAATTCCAAAATGTCGTAAGATCCGGTGTAAAGTCCGCAAACACCAAATGCGCTAGATTTGACGCGCAAGTGCGGAAAACATCAAATTTCGATCTAGAACAGCTTGAGACCCCAATTCCCGCCAAAAACGAAAAAATTTTGAATGCGCTATATCTGACGCGCAAGTTGGATTCCAAGCTACAGTAATCCGTTTGGAAATCACTGATAGCGAATTTCTCATAGAACCTGATACAGAAATTCAAACTCCCACCCCCGAAAACGTGGGAATCCCAATTTTCAGCTCAAAATTCCAAATTGTCGTAAGATCCGGTGTAAAGTCCGCAAACACCGAATGCGTTAGAATTGACGCGCAAGTGCAAAAAATGACAAAATTTTGATCTAGAACAGCTTGAGACCCCAATTCCCGCCAAAAAACGCAAAAATCCAAATACACCATATCTGACGCGCAAGTTGGATTCCAAGCTACAGTAATCCTTCCAGAAATGCCTGGTCGTTGGGAGGAAATTTTCGGAGTCGGAAACTACGACATACAGTATGCCGTGACAAATTCCACCACCAAAACTGTACATGGTACTGTCCAATTCTGGAAATTATGGAATCCAGTGGAAAATAAACGGGAAAAACGACTATTGACTACTGTAGTTTTGGAAAAGGATACGGTCAGTCGAAGCGGGTATATTATGAGTGTGGAGAGTGCAGGTAGGGAGGAAGGATGGATTACTGTAGCTACAGTAACCCAATAATGGATTACAGAACCATTGGAAGAGGGATGCACGTCGTGGGGATGTGGTGGATTGAAAAAATGAAAATACTGAATAAATATATTAAAATTAAAAAATACATCAAACACAATGAATTATGAGCAATGGAACATGGATGACATAAAGCTACAGTAGTGAGAATTTGAAAAATTTCAAAAAAATTCAAAAATCAATCAAAAATCGATTAAAATCCCTCCGAGAACGCCTCCGGAATGTCCTCCAGTCGCATCTTCTTGCGATTTCACTTTGTCTTTTCGGCGACGATTTTGGAACCAGACTTTGAGCTGAAAATGGGATATGGTGCATCTTTTTTTCAAATTCTACAGAAAAAATTAATCAGAAAATTTGGAAATTGCGAAATTCGAATTCAGCGTGAAATTCTGATCAAATTTGCAGGTTCCTGGCAATTTTTGAGCACTTTCTGCAAATTGTCGTAAGATATGGTGTATGTACTCGGTGTTTGCGGACCTTGCACCAGATCTTACGACAAATGCGATTTTTGAGCTGAAAATTGGGGTTCCGAGGTTTTCAGGGACAGGGAATCCGAATTTCAACATGAAAACATTTGAAAAAATTTACCCGATGATAATCAATATCCAACTTCTGACACATTATATCTCGCTTCGTCGGATTCGCACACGCATTTGGATCCTCTTCGTAGTACTTCTCCAGAATGTTCTGAAAATTGAAAAAATTGTTTTTCTAATTTTAAATCCAAAAAAATAATTTACCAATTCCTGCTGGGAGTACACTATTCGTCCGCGTCGAGTTTTTCCGCTTGCCGAAACTGGAAAAAAAATCAATAATTACTGATGATGAGCGTGATTTTCAAGTTCAGGACACTCGGAAACCCCGGAATCCCAATTTCCAGCTCAAAATTCCAAATTGTCGTAAGATATGGTGCAGGGTCCGCAAACACTGAGTCCATACACCATATCTTACGACAATTTGCAGAAAATCTCAAAAATCACCAGGAACTTGTCGTTTTGATCAGAATTTCACGCTGAGTTCGAATTTCGCAATTTCAAATTTTTCTGATGATTTTTTTTCGCAGAATGGAACGAAAAAAAATATATTGATTGATTTTTTTTTTTGAATTTCCAAGTTTTAATGAGACTTACCAATCGGCGGCGGTCGTTCTTTTTGTGTAGTTTGAGGGGATGTTTTCTGAAATTTTTAATTTTTTGAATTTTTCAATAATTTAATTTTAAATTTTAAATTTTTTTTCAATTGCCAAATAAATTTTTCTGAATTTTTAGATAATTGTTCTTAAAATTTAAAAATAGTTTTTTTTTTAATTTTTGAATTTTTAAAAAGTTTTGAATTAATTTTTTTTTGAATTTAAAAATAATTTTTTTTTTGATTTTTTAAAATTTTCTGAATTTCAAAATTTTCAACTAATTTGTTCAAATTTTTAAAATAATTTTTTTTTGAATTTTCACATAATTTTTTCAATTTTTCAAAATAATTTAAAAATTTTAAAAAATTTAATTTTTTTTTTGGAAAATCAAATTTTTTTTTAAATTTTTTCAAAATAATTTTTTCTTCTTTCCTCCCTACCAAAACTCACCGTTTTCTGACCAAAACCACCTGCACTTCCACCACCACCACCATTAGTCGCATGAAAAATGTTGGGTTGCGAAGTGATGAAATTCGCCAGAAAACTGCTATCAGCCCAAGGAACGGAATTCTGAGAAATCGAAATTTCGTTTGGGAACGAGGGTTTTCGTGGCGGGACCACCCGTACATAGTCGTCCTCGTCGCACTCGTAATTG
Source organism: Caenorhabditis sp. 39 LS-2015 (assembly GCA_900536345.3). NCBI lineage: Eukaryota > Metazoa > Nematoda > Chromadorea > Rhabditida > Rhabditidae > Caenorhabditis > Caenorhabditis waitukubuli. The sequence goes on along the minus strand of LR564766.1, from coordinate 6,287 downwards.
TCCATCGAATTCGACGCGCCGTCGTCGCTACTGTGCTCCGATGTATGCGTGTTGTTGGTTTGGGAACTGGAATGAAGGGGTTTTTATTGATTTTTTAAAAATCAAATATAAAAAAAAATTAATAAAAAAATGATTTAGATTTGAATTTTCAAAAAAATTAAATTTTTTGAAAAATTTAAAATTAAAAAAAAAATTTTGAATTTTTTTTTGAGTTCTGATTTTTTAAAAATAGTTCTTCAAAGTATTATTCAATCAATATGCTTGTTTTTCAACGTATTTTTAAAATTTTCTGATTTTAATCGAGAATTTTTTCTATTTAATTTTTTTTGATACAAAAAAATTTGTTATTCGATGATTTATTAATTTTTATAGCTTGTAATTTATTTTGAAGTTTTCGTGAATTTTTTTTAAATATTTTTAAAATCATTAAAAATTTATTTTTCGAATTTTCAATTTTTTTCAAAAAAAAGTTGGAAAAATATTTTTTTTTCTCGGTTTTTTAAATTTTCATCTTTGTAATATATTTCTTTAATCCTAATTTTATCCAAAATCATTCCATTTGTTAAAAAATAATTTTCTTTCAAAATTGAAAAATTTCCAAATATTTTCGATAAAAAAAATTAATTCAAAATTTTATTTGTTTTCAAAATATTAATTACTTTTTTATATTTATTTTTAAAATTTTAAAATTGCATTTCTCTTTTAAATTACAATTCATTAACTAAATATATAAAATTTCAAAAATTCGAAAAAAAAACAAAAAATTTCATTTTTTTTTTCAAATTTTAATTTTTTGTTAATTTTTAAAAATTTCCTTAAAAATTGATTAATTATTTTCGAGAATACGGCGGTCAAATCTAGATTTTTAAAATATCACAAAGTATGGAAAACATTTGAACAAAATTAATTATCGATTTTTGAAGAAAAAAAAATTGTCGAAAAAATTATTTTTTTTCCAGTTTTTTTCAATTTTTTTTTTCAATCAATGTTAAATATTTAGTTGTTTTCTTCAAAAATCAAAAAAACAAAATTTACCCATTCTGCATGACAGCCAGTACAGTCCCAAAAGCCTCCTTGGTCTTCTCATCGATAATTATCATTGCGGGATCTTCCTCCTCCTCCTCCTTTAATGCTTTCTTTAAGTTATTCTTCAAAATTGGAAATTCCTCATCCAATTTCGTTTTTTTCGGCTCAGGAGGTCCATCAGTCGTCGTCGTCGACGACGTCGTTCCAGAAGACGTCGTTTCTTCAATTTGCTCTTCTGCCGACGGCGGACAAATCGGAGCGGCGATGGAGGTGGAAGAAGAGCTGTCGGAGGGAGTTTCCGATGGGTGAACACAACACTTTGGACAGATTTTCTCAATGCTATCCACCATTGAAATTGGCGTTCCGTAGTTTGTTATCTGAAAATTTGGAAAAATCGATAAATGCAGATTTTGAATTTTTTTGGAAATTTTTGGTTTTTTTTAAATTTTTTTTTTCTGAAATTGTTTTTTTTGTTTAAAATTTCTTGATTTTCAATTTGAATGAATAAATTTAAATTGTTTTTGAATTGAACTAAAATTTTAAAAATTAAAAAAAAAATTTCAATTAAAAAAAAAATTTCAAATTCAAATTTTTTTTTATTTTTGTTATTTTTTTTTATTGGAAATTAATTTATTTCAAATCTAAAAAAGTAAAACACTGAAAAATAAAAATTAAAAAAAATTTTATTTTGAAAAAAATTTAATTTTTTTTTTTCAAAATTCGAATTTTTCAATTTTTCCATTTTTTTTGGATTTTTCAAATTTTTTTTCAAAATTAAAATAGATTTTTTTTTAATTTAAATGAATAAAACATTTAAAAAGAAAACGGAATCTTAAAATTTAAAAAAAAATTGAAATTAATTTTTTTTCAAATTTTCGAATTTTTTTTTAATTCGCTAAATGTTCATATTTCTCATATTTTTATTTTATTTTTTAGATTCTCAAATCCAATTCAAAACCCTCACCAAATGATTCACAATTTCTCCGACAGCTTCTCGGTGCTTCGACACATCTACCAAAATGAACATTTTTCCGTGCGGAACGGCCATTAATATACCTGAAAATTGGGAAAACTATAATTTAATACTGGGAAAATCAAGAAAAAAGAGTCTAGAAACGGAAAAAACAAGAAAAATCGATAAAATTGACCAACTTCCCGCTTAATTGGCCTAATTTTCGCTGCGGAATTAGTGGAGTGTCGTTAATTGTTTTGCAAGTGCATTTTGCTTGGAAATTATGATAGAACCGAAAAAATTAAGATGAATTAATGAAATTAGGTGGAATTAAGCTGAAGAATCAATAAATTTAAATAAAAAAATATTCAAAAATTATCAAAATTTCTTATTTCTTATTTATTCATTTTTTCATTTTTTTTTAATTTTCAAATTTTCGAATTAATTCGCAATTTTCGCGAGATTTCGTAAATAAAATAAAACTCCGCTTAAAAAGCAAAAAATCGATAGTAATTTAGAAGGCAAAAGGCAGAACACCGCGAGTCGTCCGTTCATTCGAATCAACATAATTATGGTGTATTGTTGTTAGGGACGAACGAAGCGAATGCGAGTGGGCGAAGGCCTCGAAGGAACAGAGAAAAAGACGAGGGGGAATCGACGAAAAGATGGCCTAATTATGTGCGAGTGGAGGGTGGGATGGGTAGGCAACGCGACGGACAGATAATTGGCATTGTTTTGGAGGTAATTTGGGAGGTAATTATCGATTTTTGGGTGATTTTTCGGCAATAATTGAAAATTTTTTTCGACTGTGGTTGATTTTTCCTTATTAAATATTAAATTAGTCTTTCAAAAAATCAAAAAATTAAATAAAAGAGCCAATTAAATAAGTAAATATATTTATAATAACAATATTGTCATTAATGAGACAATTGGAAAAGAAAAAAAAATTTCAATTTAAAATTTTGAAAATAATTATTTTTCCAAATTTATTAATTATAGTTTTGGGAAAATATATATTTACGGAGTGCCAAATTTTTTATATAATTGATTTTTTTTGTAAAGTATTTTGAAAAAAAAATATTTTTTCAAAAAAACCGAAAAAAAAATTATTAATTTTTTTTGTAAATTTATTTTTTTAAAGCTTTTTAAACAAAAATATTGAAAAGAAACAACAAATTAAATAATTTTTTAAAAAACAAGACTTAATTGATAAATTTAACGTAAATTATTTTTTAAAAAATCTAAAAACATTTTTTAAAAAAACTGAAAAAAAATGAAAAAATTCCGGGAAAATTATTCAGCAATTTGATTTTTTTTGAATAAAACAAAACTTAATTAATTATTTGTAAATATTCTAATTAATTGAAAAAAACCAAACAATTTTTCAAAACAAACCTGTAAAAAATCGAAAAAAATCAACAAAAAAAATTGTTTTTCAAAATTCCAAAATTCGCGAAACCATTCAACCAAATCACCGAAAAATCAATAATTCCCGATCAAATTCGATTAAATTTCCGCCAAAACGTTAAAACCTAATTAGCCCCGTATTCATTTACCAAGCAAGGCAAGATGCCCAAATTTACAAAGGAAAAGGTAAATAAATAATGCCAACGATCAATATACCTATCTACCTACCTACCGGCCGGCCGGCCGGCCTAGCGGCTCAAAGGATTAATTCCGACTGACTAAGTGGTCCATTCATCCCCCTTCCCTTGGGTGTGTAAGGGGTGAGGGAGGCAAAGGGTTAATATAAACAGACCAAGGGGCAAGCAAGCGGCGAGTGAGCGAAGCGACTAGAACCAGAAAATCTTTGTCTGTTTCTCTACTCCTCTGATTGCTTAATTGCCCCCTCCCCCCCCCACCCCTCGTATTATCAAAAGTGGGGTCCCCAATGGCTGGATGGATAGACACTTGGAAGCTCGAAGAAGAAGAGTGTGGGAAAGCTGAGAATTGAGAAATATATGAATGAATGAAGGGAAAATTTAGTATACATCTAAATCCGGTGGAAAAGAGAAAGGGCCAATTGTATTAGATAAATGGGGTGGCTGAATGGAGGAATTTGGAGAGGAGGGGGGAATGTGAAAATTGGATTGATGCGGGGGGGGGGCAAATCGGGGGAGGAGGAAGGGTTAATGGAAGGAGAGTATTGATTGGATTGATGCGGGGGGGGGGCAAATCGGGGGAAGAAGGGGTTAATGGAAGGGGAGTATTGATTGGAAACAAATTAAGAAAATTACGATGATCAGGGGAGGAAAAATTAGGAATTTGAATAATTAGAGATGAAATTGCGAATTTAAAAAACTGAAAATAAAAAAATAAAAAACTTGAATTTTTTTACTCAAATTTTCAATTTTTTTTTGATTTTTAGTCAAGTTACAAATAAAAAAAATATTTGGCAAAAAATAAATTTTTTCGAATAAATTTTCGTTTTTCGAAAAATTTTGAATGTTCGAATTTTTTGAATTTTTGCTGATTTTTCATATTTTTTTACATGTTATTTTATTTTATTTTAATTCAAATTCTGCAATATTTGATTGATTTTTTATCAAAATTTCAATAAACTTTTTAAAAAAATTGAAAAAAAAAATTTCGAAAATTTCTGAAAAAAAAATCGAAAAATTTTAATTCTCAAAAAAAAACCAAACAATTGATTTCTTTCAATCCTCAAACAATTTTTTAATAATTGAATAATTTTTAGTTAAATTGCACTGCTAATTAAAAAAAAATTTAAAATTTAAATTTTGAAAAAAAAGAAGTTATTCATTCAATTTTTTTTGAATTTTTGAATTTTAAAATTTCCCAATGAATATAAATTTATTTTTTGATTTGCAAAACGTTTTTATTTGATTCAATTTATTATTATTCCAAGCGTTAAAAAATTGAAATTATATTTAATTTTTGTTGAGTAATTTCAAAAAAGTTTCAAAACATTTTTTCTTCAATTTTTATTTTCAAATTAGCGAAAAACCTACAAAATTCCTCAAAAACTCTTCTAAATTGCCCAACATCACCCAAAATTAGTCGATAATTGGTCAGGGCCGTCAGCAAGGCCACTTAGCCAAAAAAGAACTAAAAAAAAAATTTCGACAAAAAAATTTTTTTGGTTTTTTTTTTTGAAAGACGCAGATCTCGAGACAGAGAATGTATTGTAGTGGAAGCGTAGTGGGGGTGTTTTTTGAAAAGGAGAAAGAAAAATGAACGAAAAAAATGCCTAGTGGTTTTGTTTGGAAAAGGGAAGAAGAATAGGAGGAAAAAATGGAGAGAAAGAGAGAGAGAGAGAGAGAAATGGAAATGGAATGGACTGGCATGGAATGGAAATTTGAGATGTTTTAGTGGAATTGCAATGGTGTGTATGTGTTGGTATTATTGTTTTCCGGCAAAATACGTCTTGAAAAGGGTTGGGTCTCGAAGAGATTACTTACAATTGCCGATCAGATAAAAACGAACGGTATGCGCTTTTATAACAACTTTAATAGAAAAAATACCGATTTCTGTCCGATTTTTGTTGGTTTTTATCGATTTTCAGTTATTATTCTTTATATTTGGCAGTTTTCTATGAAATTTAACAGGAGAAACGCGAAAAAATGCGTTTTTCGAAGTGAAGTCGTTATGCACCTTTAGTTAACGGCAAAAACGCGATTTTTATCAATTTTCAGCAGCAATTCGTTGATTTTGACAATTTTCCATGCAATTTAACCAAAAAAGCAAGAAAACCGCAATATAATTTTCGGAGAAAAACTTTGAGTCGTAATATAACGTTATGCGCCTTTGAAACGGCACACAGTTAATTATTCGTTTCTAATGATAAAAAAAATGCAATTTTTGCCCGATTTTCATATTAGCAGCCTAGGTCATGCGGCGCCGCTCCTCGTCCACGGCCCTCATGGGTCACGCCTTGATTTAAAAGTTTTCAGCTGTGTGCTACCGTATTTGTCATCATTTTCTGCCTTTTCGTGGCGTGACCCGTCTCAGGCAATTTTTGGCGGAAGCTCGGCAGAACATTTGCCGGAAATCGGCCTGTTGATGCTAAAATAGGCGGGTTGCTGCAGAGCCGAACATCGGCCTGACATTAGCAGATTATAGGCAGATCATCGGCATGCGTTTCGCAGGTTCACAGCAGATGTTCCTCTCGCAAGGCTCGCGAAGTCAAGAAGCCAGCCCTTGTTGCGCAGAGCGGAACATCGGCGGAATATCGGCCGATATACGGCCAAGCATCGGCCTATCTGGAAACGCACCGCTGATGGTTTACTGGCGCAATACTGATGGCTCTTCAATTTTTACATTCATTATTTTCCTATTCTATTCCGTT
>LR564754.1:38277-48867 GCA_900536345.3 Caenorhabditis sp. 39 LS-2015 | reverse complement strand
CATCTCCTCCGTCATTTTTCAACTTTTTTACTCGATCTTTCGCTCAAAATTTTCGTTTCGGTCTGCTCTTCCATTCCTAGCTTGCAAAAATTCGAAAAACCGATTTTTTCATGCAAAAAATGAGCAAAATAGTAGTTTCGCCGTTGAAAATGCGGGCTTCCCGGCCAACAATCAGCTTCTGTTGCAAGCGCGCTCTACCGCACACCGATTTTCGTCGTTCGGCGCTGAGGAGACCGTGCAGCAACCCAAAAATTTAAAAAAAAAATTGCGTTAGAAACCGTATGCCGTTTTAACAACTTGGCGAAAAAACTTGACTGTAGCGCTGCGAGACCCACGTCGCGTGTCGCGTCGCGGTTTTTTTGTCGTTTTTTTACGATTTTCATGTATGTTTCGAGTGAAAATGCTTAAAAAACGATTTGAACAAAGCATTTTCACTCGAAACATACATGTAAATCGTAAAAAAAGTGATTTGGGAATTAACGGACCGATTTGGGCAGCTCTAGTATTTAATTGCGATGATAAAAATACTGACTTTTTCATCATTTCTATGGTTATTTTCGAAATTGCTGGTTGCAAATATGTTTGCTCAGCATCCACCATGATCCGTACGCCTTTTGAGATAGCATACTCGGCCACATCAAGTGTTCTCCGTACCATGTTTCGGAATTCTTGTTCTTCTGCATTAGACAGGTTCTGGATGAGAGGTTCCAGAGCACCTGTTTTGATGTTAAGGACCTAAACAAACTTTATGAAAAACGAAGATAGAAAACTGACCTGAAAGAGATGGCCTAATTTGACGTGGTCATCTAGGATATGATTCCATCCATGTAGATCCACAACACCATCGGAATCAAAATCTACATCGCGAAAGAATTGTTTTGCGGATTGCGAGTCGGTTTTGACACCAAGTTCCTAAAAACCCACCAGAAACACTATTACTTTCTCATTCAACGGCACCCCGATGTTTTGCAACATTTAAAAATTAAATTTCGCAACTTTAATGTTCCGCAACTCGCCAGTTCGCAACTAGTAATTTTTTCTTCTAAATTTACTCTTAATGCTCTCTTTAGCTTCAAATCCCTTTATACCAAAAATGGACATAATAGCAGCGTACGCTAGCGTCGCCGTTGAAAACGCCGACTTCCCGGCCAAACATCAGCTTTTGTAGCAAGCGCGCTCTACCGCACACCAATTTTCGTCGTTCGGCGCTGAGGAGACCGTGAAATATCTCCCTAAAAGTATTTGTCTTGACATTGGGAGTGAAACGTTACAGTTGCGAAGTATTACCAGATTCAAACGAAGTATCCATGTCCGCAATTAAGCGCCCGATGGGTCCCGTTGGGGAGTCAGGTACAAAATTCATTTTTCCGATGGCGCGAAAAAGTATTTTCCAAAAACACACTGTGAAAAGTGCAAATGTTTTTCGCGCCAGTAATACTGTACACGACTGCCCAACGGGACTCGCCGAGACACCGAATTACGGACATCGCCACTTCGTTTGAATCAGGTAATAGCGAGTTGCGAAAACTGGGGCCATTGATTTTTATATCGTGATTCCCATATACATATGATTTTTATAGTCGTCATAATTTTTATATAATAGACGAGTATGATTTTGATATTATGCGATCCTGAGATCGTAAGAGTTGAGATTACAAACGCGGCTGGTTCCGCCACGATTTCCTTAGACTTTAATACTTGGACTTTAGAGAGAACATCGTGGTGGGACCCGGCCGCGTTTGATATCTCAACTCTTACGATCTCAGGAATGCATATTATCTGTTTTTCAAATGGTGACAGTTGAGCTAATCCACGTGGAATGGGTCTCGTCATGCAGCTACGTGAACAACGTGAGAGAGAGTAAGAGCATGTGTGGACACGCAGAAAAAAAAGAAACTGCTCGCCGTTAGAGGTCACGTAGCTGCATGACGAGACCCAATCCACGTGGATTAGCCCAACTGTCAACATTTGGAAAATGAATAATAATAGACATACTGACTTTTGTAGACATATGATTTTTATAGTCGCCATAGTTTTTATAGACATACGCTTTCTTATAAATAGTCGAGTATCATTATTACCAGCGTGATCCTGCCGCTTCGCGGCATTCAGGCCGGGGAGATCAGTAGTGGGACCTTTCACTCGAAAAATGAATCGAATGGGCAAAGACGCGCAACCTAGGGCAAAAAGAAATTCACGTTGAAAATATTTATTTTCACGGCGGACAGAATGAACGAATGACACACGTACTCAATTTTTTGCGGAATAAATTAGACGAATGATATGTACATAGGAATCACGATACAAAAATCAATGGTCGAAAACTGCAGTTCTCATGAGAATGTTGCAAAACGTTATAAATGCGAAACGTCATGCAAGATATCGGGGTGCTTATTCAACTCACTTTCAATTTTTTTGTGAACTCTTGTTCATTCAAACGGCCTTCTTGAAGACTTATCTCACCGGTTAATGCTTTGAAGAAATTTTGAGTTTGAACAATGGCTTCTGACAATTTTAAAAGCAGTTGTGGTCTGCCTAGAGCAGTAATCTTAACGGCCACAAAGCCTTCCCCGTTAGATGCAGTAGAAACAGCATTTATGGAATCCTTAAATATGTCCCGATTCTTATCGCACTGTTCTTCTCCCTCGTAGAAATATGTTCTTAATAATAATTAAATATATATATTAGATATATCTATATATAATAGATATATCTACACGGAGTTCGGGGGAGTGCGTCGCCGACAATTGCGCTTGCCGGAACTCAGTGCCATGGCATGTTGATGAGAACAAACCCTCTACAAAGCGCGCAACGACTCTGTATCGGAAATTGAGTCGCTAAATAGTAACATCTTAAATATCAAACAGTAGAAGTTTCACTTTACAAATCCAACGATGGCTCAGATCGAATTAAAGTCCGTGACATTCAAATATGTTTTTCCATTCTAAATACAAACCTTGCGCTAGCCACTCCCTGTCGGCGATCTCCAAACTCTTCATGTAGAGTATACCGTTGTTGTGTCGTTTTGAGAGTTTCCGCATCTACTATCGGTGTCATTGCCTAAGATTGTTTTTATTTTTCTTCTTTAGGTAATGGCGAACCGCTGGCTTCACGGTCGCTACGGATGCGCCTTTGATGGTTTTATCAGTTGCTTCTTGGCTACTTATGTCAGCTTCCACAGAATAATCAAGAATTGATTTGACACCAAACCTCCGAAGTTTACTGACAACGGGTTGCACTTCTTCCTCTGTTTCTCCAGCAACGAAATGACCATAGAACGTATTTTTCAAAACTTTTTTAAATAATGTTTTGCCGAGAACTTTTCGCATTGTACTCAAAATAATTTGATTCTGGTCGACAAGTACCTTGATTCCACATAGTCTTAGCACAATCAGGGCTCGCACCAGCTCAGTATTGGATTTGCTCTAAAATTGAAGGTATGCAATTAATGTGTATAAATATTATTGTGTTCTAGCAAAATGAGCTACATGGCCTAGAAAATGCAAGCACGCGACGCGACACGCAACGCGTGGGTCTCGCAGCGCTACAGTCAAGTTTTTTCGTCAAGTTGTTATTACCAGATTCAAACGAAGTGGCGATGTCCGCAATTGGGCGCCCGATGGGTCCCGTTGAGGAGTCAGGTACAAAATTCATTTTTCCGATGACGCGAAAAATATTTTCGAAAACAACACGGTGAAAAGTGCAAATGTTTTTCGCGCCAGTAATACTGTACCCTATTCCTCAACGGGACCCGCCGATACACCGAATTGCGGACTTCGCCACTTCGTTTGAATCTTGTAATATGCGTCTTTAAAACAGTAACCCAAAAATTGAAGAAATTGCGTTAGAAACCGTATGCCGTTTTAAAGGCGCATAACAACTTGGCGAAAAAACTTGACTGTAGCGCTGCGAGACCGACGCGTTGCTTCTTGCATTTTCTAGGCCATGTAGCTCATTTTGCTAGAAAACAATAATATTTTAAGCAAACCTTAAACGCTTCTTTCGTATTTTCAAAAGAGAGATCAAGATTATTATAGCATGTGTCAAGTTCTCGTCTATGGTTTTCTGATATGCACTCAAATCGCTGAGAGTTGTTGGTATTAGATAACAATCTAGTTGAGATAGGACCTAAAAATTACGAAGTTTTTATAGCAATATTAAAGATTGAAAATAATTTACCAGTAAGGAACATCCGATGCAGTGAAAAACTGAACCCATTTCGCGCGACTTGCATTACAGCTGGAAATGAAATTCGATTTCAGCCCTGTTTTAAAGTTAACACGCGATTTTTGCGTGTTGAATTAAGATTATCGAATTGTTACGTAAGTACTGATATAGTTTGATCTATAAATTTAGGGTTGACTGAGGAATAATTTCGGATAGGTACAGGATTTACTTAGGGACTAAATTTTCATATCCTGAGTCAGTCATTAAAGTTTTCTTAAGAACTGACTTAGGATTAACTCAAGACTGATTCATTTTTGGCTTTTTAGTCACGGTCTGGCTGAGTGCGTTTTTACCGAGAACCTAAATACCACGCAACACGCCGTGTTCGGTTTTCAAATGGTTACAGTTGAGCTACGCCATGTGGAATGGGTCCCACCACAGCTAGGACAACGTGTGAGAGAGTGAGAGCGCGTGACGACACACGGCGTGAAAAAAAGAAACTCACGTTCAAACGCCCGCGCTTTTGCTAAAGAGGAAGCGGCTGCGGAATATCGGAGTGTCGTAAATTTTTCTTTTCGAAATATTTTGAAAAATCAGTCAGAAAGACGAATTTTTGAGGGGAAATTGGTGAATTCTGATGAATTCCGTGTGTAAACAATTAATCATGGCTGAATTATACTGGTTTTCGACATTTTTGGCTGAAATATTGCCAAAGAAATAATTTTTTACCTATGAAATGTTGCTTTTTTTCTTTTTTTTTTCTTCTTTTTTCTTCTTTTTTCGAATTTTCCAACTTCTGAGCACTCCGAGTAACATGCCTTGTGAGTGAGATGGGGGACAAAATCACTTCGTTTCAATTATAAATTAGAAAACGCAAAATTTGAATGAGAAAAACTGAATAAATATCTGCAACGTGTCAGTAGTGAGATATTTCGAGATTGGTTACTTTTTTTCTAAACGATTTCTTGAATCATTTTCATGAATCCTGTCTGCGCTAAAAAACAAGAAGAATTCTAGGATGAAGGTTAATTTATTCAAACATATTTTACTGAACTAATACATGAAAGAGTCCCCTGGGATATCAATCTAGTAAGATTTACGAAACATCATAAAATGTTGTCTGGAATAAACGGAAAGTTTTTTTTTTCAAAAACTAACAGACAAAAGTGATGCAATGTCGAAACAGCAGGAGCAGCAAAGCCCATCGGAGGCGCAGACATGGCACAGATAGATTTTTATATTGACCTGCTGTTGCACGGGCCAACTGAGAACAGGAAACTTGACCTCAGTTACAATCAGCACAAAAGCAAAAAAAAAAGTTTCGAAAAGAAACCGGAAACAGTGAAGTCAAAACAAAGTTGGAGATCTAATCAAACTCTAATGTTTTTTTTAAAGTAAAAAAAACAGAGAAAATCCTGTCTTCATTCGAATGATCGGTCGGAACGAGGATTCCTATCATTCCACACTTTTCGAACATCCACCTTCTTATACCATTATTGCAAAACTCAACTGCATTTCATCCCACGCGGGGGCGTTGTTGAATGCTCTATCAAAAATGTATATAAGCCTATCAGAAGCCGATCGTGATATCTTTTGAAGGCCGTCTGGAATGAATATTTGCTGGTTTGTTGTTTTTTTCATTTTACTGGCCAATGTCCACGGCCAATACGGACAAGTACATCAACATCAGCAATCACCACAATTTGCCAGCCGCTTTTTAAATGACAGTAACGCGCTATAATGTACTCTGTGAAGCAATAACATTGAACATTTTGCAGATTACGTTTGTTCCATCCAAGCCAATTACGGGCTTTATGGGCAACTCGGAAAAAGTAGGGAATATGAAAAATAAAGATAATAAGTGATTTTTTTCCAGATTATCGGCGAACTACTAACTTTTGTCAAGATGCTTTCAAAACTGGATCATGCGAGAAATGCTGTCAAATGGCTGCTCATCTCCGAGGACCTGTTCTCAAAGAGGTTCATTTCTTGGAACTCTCGAATAGAATAATTATGTTCAGGATCAAATTGTTGGTTTCAATGTTGTATTGAAAAATGAGCCATTGTGTGTATGCTGTGCTCCAAACACAGCCTGAAAATTTGACATTCGATACAAATTATTTTACTGCTGGGTGCCAGAAATTTACAGAGCCCATCTCCTTAATTGAATAATATAAAAATTTATACTATAGCTATACTAAAACTTCATTCAGAGTTTAATAATCATCCAGAAAAAAACAAACATTTATTAAGTTTGGCTTGCCCGAAATCAGCCGGATTTTATGACTACTCCTTTAAAAATCAAGCTCACATGTTGTTGTCAGCATTTTCTGGAGTTGACCTACTTCTCCTGTACATACTGATGCCCTTTTGCATAAATATGTGCGATTTTTTTTTGTTTACCTTGTTAAAAAGGAACCTCTGTTACTTTCAATTTAAAAAAAAACGGACGTCCGTTTTCCGGACACCACAGAACGAAAGAGCCTTGAATTATTATATTTGCGTTTTTAAAATCCTGCTTAATAACATTTGGAAATGAATTTAGAGCAAATTAAGTGAAAACGGACACTTTGACAAGGTGGTCTAATAATTCAAGGATGCTCTTTCGACCTATAAAATCCGTTTTTCAATTCCAATTTTTGTGAAAAGAGTTTCTTTATTAGCAGTCAGCATTACTGGTAAACCATGCATAGTTTTTAAAAATGAGTGAAACGTCTCCAGACCAATATCGGGCCGATAAACACATCGATATAAAATTTTTCGTTTTTCCGATGCCTCACTGCGCCTCTATCGACAAACACTCTCTCACGTAAGAGGTCTTGCGGCGGCTTTGCACAGCCGAGTGAATGTTACCGTATCCTAATACATAAAAATTTTTCACTTTTTCTGTGTAGAATTGTTCTTATGCGTTCAGCTTACCCTTTTTTGAAAATTTGCTGTGCGAATGTTTTTATTTTGTACAAATGTTCTATTTATCTTAATTACATTTTCTTTAGGTTCGTTAATATAGGCGTTAAAGTGTTTCTATATCGTTAATTTTCTGCTCCAAGTATTATTCTTGATGTTCCGTTCTTTCTTTACTTGTCGAATTGAGTAGACAACCAATGTGCCACCTTGCAGGGTTAACCGTTGTCAACATGGCCAAGTCCAAGAATCATACCAATCACAACCAAAGTTAGTTTTCAGTTGCACGAATGAAACGCTCTAAACCAAACATTTTTCAGACAAGAAGGCTCACCGTAATGGTATCAAGAAGCCGAAGAAGCACGTCTTTCTGTCCATGAAGGGAGTCGACGCTAAATTCCTCAAGAATCTTCGCTTCGCCAGAAAGAACAACAAACGCCAAGTCAAGTCCGTCGAGTCGAAGGCTTAAATTTTTGTTGATTTGCATAAATTTTGTTATTAATACTCTTGTCTGGTGGAACTGGTAGGATTTAACCGCAAAACGTGTATTTTCTGAGCAAGGATGGACAATGGGATTTTTTTTAGATGAAAGAGGTAACGTTATTCCGGAAATTGATTGCGGATGGCGAGGGCGTCGGGGAAGATAGGAGAGTGCAACAAGTGGCATTGTTTCTTAGAGAGAATAGAAACACGGGCGAAGCCAAAGTCTTGGAAGCTGTGAAAGTTGCTAAATCTGTAAGCATATTTTTTGAAATACTAAATTCTCGCTCAGTAAATCACTTACAGCTCGAGCTACTAGATTTATCCATGTTAAAACAAAAGAAAATTGCACACATGAACAACATACAAGCATCCGAGTTCAATGATTTGGCAGGAAAGATCGATGAGCAGGTAAGTTAAGCGGTAAATCTCATAGACACTGGTTAACGCACTCATGGAAAGGTGTAACCTAATTCTTCAATCAAGGAGCAATTGTTTGCTCCGTCTTAGAGATAAAGTGAAAGGAAATGCGAAAAATGGCTGAAAAACTTTATTTGACGTTTCAGATCGGATTGATGTACATAAAAATGGAAGAAGCAAAAAAAAATTTAGCTAACGCAAAAAGTGTGAAAAGGTTTACTTGAAATTCTTTCAAATGTTCAATTCACAATTTTCAGGAATCGGCAAGACTACCGAAAACTTGTTAAAGTTATTGATAAAGTTCCTTCTCGGTCAGAAACTGCAAGGTAGCGCGTTTTGGAGATTTATAACATCTCTAATAGAATCTTTTTGACTGTCTGGAAATAGTGATGAGGCGCCCCGATATTTCACAACACGAAGTTTCGCAGTTATAGCGTTTTCAAAACGCATAACGTTTTGCGATATTTTGGGTTTCTGAGATCGTAAGAGTTGAGATGAATCTCAAACCCTTGCGATTTCGGGAACGCATAATATTCCCAGGGTTCGCAACTGCAATTTTCCACAATCACCATCTATGGAACCAAAACTTTTCGAGTTGCGAAACGTTCCATTTGTGAAACGTCGCGTTGCGAAGCATAAAGATCTGAATATCGGAAAAAACTTGTACTGTCAGAAAAAACTCCAACTGTCAGGCCGTGTGTTAAATGAGTAGTTTTTAGAATTAGAATTTGCCTTTGCGATGCATATTCATATTCTGTTAGTCAATCTGTTCTTTATGTGTTATATTTACCCACTGCTAATCGCGGAATGCTAAATCTTCATAGAAAATTCAATCCAAAAAAAACTACTTATTTATTTGTGGATTTGTCAACGAGGCTGAGTGATTCGGATGTTGGGACGAGGTCTCTAACTCGTTATATTTAATACCCGTAATTTCAAATTTATTTCCAATACCAAATTTTTCTTCCGATCGAAATAATTCCAGAAAAAGTTTTTAAATGAAGTGAAATTTTATTTAATTCAACATTGACGTAGATTTTTTCAGAAAATTGGAGGAAGTACGAGACGAGTTGCTAAGACATCACGATCGCCAAAAGATACTTGAAGCTAAGGTTAGTATTTCATTCTTACAGTTATTGTAATAAAAGTTACCAATTGCAGTTGGTCGACAGGCGAAATCATCTGCAAGCTTTCAACATAATTTTATCAAATTTTCAAATATTTTCTGCAGGTTAGTTTTATTTTTTGCTGGGAATGTCTCGCATGAATAATTTTGATTCTGAAAATCAGTATCAAAGTTCTTCTCTGTTCATTTTAGTTGATTTTTGATATGTCAGAAGAAGACGATGACGTAAATGGAGAGGTTGCGGTAAACGAAATAGGTGATGAAGAGGATGCTACTTCAGTCGACAAAAACTACGATGATCCAAGATAAGACCGCCAGTTGTTCAAGTTAATTTCAATGTTCCTAATTATTCGAAGTATGAAAAATGAAGTTTTCAGTTTTATTTTCTGGATAAATAGCATTGCCGTCCTTTGAGATCTAAAATACAGGAGCGAAATCTACTACTTCTTTTGCGCAAGTAATCATTGACGCTTACTATGCGTCTTGCACGCGAACAGGAAACATTTTATGTGCTGCGGTGTCCCGCGCTCTAGCGTCAATACAGACTGCTAGCAGCAATCGACCAGTGTGTTGTGTTTGTGCGTGTGCGGGTGTGTGCGTTTGTGCGTCCGCGAGAGCGAAGAAGACATGTCTCTCAACGAGGGTGTGCGCTCAATTGTCTGCGTCTCACTTACTCATAACTTGGTGAGCGTATGTCGAATGTATTCATATGCCTGTGAGCGTTTTGTGAGCGAAACGGAGCGCCTATGAGTGAGCGGCGGAGACACATCCTATGTCGTTTCTCTCTCCCGTCATTGTCTCACTTGTTTCGTTTACGTTGTCTTTCGACTAACTTAAATACTTGTATTTTTTATTTTGAGGAGCAAACTAGACCATCGTGGCTGAACGTGGCTCGTTCAAAACACTGTTCCGACATGGCTTACGAAATGAACAGTTTGTTCTCGTCGAACCAAAACATTGGAACCCAACAACAACAACCGCAACCACTCTGGTCGTTGCAGCAGTTTCCACCAATTTCAGGTAGTGTACATTCTATATATAGTTTTTAAATTATATTTAACTGTTTGTAGGCTCAGATAATTTTGGTAGTAACGCTCCGTTTATGCCAGGTCTCGGAATCTTGAATCAGTATCAAAACGTCCACAATATCCCTATGGTCCCACAACAGCCACTTGGTGCACCACCTGGGCATCCTGGTGTTATTGATTCCCAGAAAGCTGATACAATTCAAGGATTTGGAGTTTTGACGTGGTTGTCGGCTAAAGCCGGACTTATCACATGTAAAGACAAAATGATAATTTCTTTCCAACTCAAAGATTTCTGCGACCAGGTGTGTTCTTTACGGCATGAAAAAAACTGACGTTGAAATATCCGCGCTGTTTTTAAGGAGGGTACTCAGCAAATTTTTGGCGAAGAATTAGCGAACACGCGGAAGGTCCGCGAAGCATCGGCGGACGCGCGGTGGCTTGCGAGCAATGGGCGAACACGCGGAT
>LR564754.1:0-38177 GCA_900536345.3 Caenorhabditis sp. 39 LS-2015 | reverse complement strand
GAACGCGCGGACCAAATCAGCGAGACGGCCGCGCTGAGGCCGCGCACTCGCTGATTTGGCCCGCGCGTTCGCCGATTCTTCGCCAAAAATTTGCTGAGTACGTTGCGTTGCGAAATATCGGAGCGTCATTAGTCAATATTTATGAAAAACGTTGCTGAATCAGTCAGAACTTAGCTAGAATTTCGCGAACATTTGCGCACTCCTGGAAAGCTGATATTAGAAACGCTGAAAACCCTCCAAATACCAAATACTCCGTTAACGCTGTTAAACTTTGCCATCCAATTAATTGCAATTGCCAAGGTTTTATCAGAGATTTGAAAAGTTTGAATATGGAAAACATCGAGGTCACGATATTTATCGATACACGAGAACGCGTTTATCGAGTAGTGGCTCTTAGACTTTTCTCTCTAGCTTTGATCTAACTTTTGAGTTTTTGAGCCAATCGATTTCACGCAACTCAAACGCTTGAATCTTCACCTGATCGCTTCATATGGAATATCTCTTTCAGATGTTGAACGACCTAACTTCCGTGCTCCGCGTCGGATTCACTCTGTCATTTCACGCTGCTCTGAACGAAACGAGCGAATACACCGCGACGATTGTGCAACCAATTTATGGGCCTGATGCAGAGATGCTTTTCGCAACTGCATCGGAAGTGGATCTTGAAGCTGCGAGCCCCACACCCGCCAACGCGAAGGATGCCTACTCTCCAAACCTGGAACATAAAGCGATTCCAGCTTTGTTGGCAATTTTTCAACGTCATGGTCTTCAACAAATTCAGCTAAGCAGGTACCCCCTTCTCCCTTTTTCCGCCGTTATTGCCCTGGTGATGAACTGTTATTTCGAAATTTTTCGCTCAAGAAAAAGCTGATCATCAAAGTAAAAACTAACCAGGCATCTTCTTTCAATCTCAGGAACGAACATTAGCCGCAGTTGAGATCTTTTTTTTGTCGTCATGAGCATATTATTGGGGTTTCAAACGCTGACAGTTGGGCTTGCCACGCACATATTTAGGGGAGAGCGTGATGGAGATGCGGGAACAAAGAGGTACCGATTGTCTCGAGATGTAACGTCCGAATGGCAAGCTCAACTGTCGGCGTCGGCGTTTGAAAGAGCCAGAACATTTTTTTCAATATTTAACAAAAGAATGTGAATATAGGTATTACTCCAACATCAACCCTTTTTTGTACAGCATCTTCATGATACACTTCAGGAGTTTCAGCCTCCACTCGCAAATGTCTAACTGTGGAGATGACGAGCTGTTTCGTTATGTTGGAACGTCTTCTTTAAAGAGGCGACAGTTTGTTGAGCGCAGAACCCATCTGTTTCGACTTCAGAATGATGATTCAATCATTCTTCAGGTGAGGATTTTTTTCAACTGATCGAAACTTTTCTTTTCAGTACGCCGCCGTTTATCAAGCTGTATACCTTTTATCTTCTTTTTTACTGCGTCGTGGAGGTGCTACATCGATCCAGTCGCTATTTGATTATTACATGAGCAGCGATCTAGTTCAAGAGATTCGTGATCACAACGGAGATGGTCGTCAAGATTTTTTGAACCTTCTCACAGCTCACAACTGGGTTTTTGCCCTATTTCCCAACCGCACTTATGTATCGGTTAGGAGAAATCTGCCGAACTACGACTATTGCGCGTTCGTCAAGCAGCACTTCCCAGAGCTTGATATGAATCATCGTCAAATATCCTACGGTCAACCACGAGGAATCCAGAGAACCATGTCAGTACAAATGGGCGGATCTTTTGCCTCTTCTGGAAGACCACAAAGTCTTCTGATGCAACAGTCTCATCAGATTTCTGCCTCAAACCGTACCGCTCTATGGGATTCACAGTCATCTCTACCTCAAAGTGGAAACAGCGTTGATCAGTGGAGTCCATTATTTTCACCAAACACTTGGTCTAATACTCCAGCCAACAATAGACAGCCACACATAGGATCTCTTAGTGCCCTCGGATCAATGAATGAAACGCTCTTGGCCGGTGCTAATCTGAATACTTTGCTAGCATATGCGCAAAACTCAAAAAACATGATGAGTATTGGTGTGCAAGCTGATGAACTCCTTGACCGTCTCCCAGTGAATGGAATCGGGCGCTACGGTTGCACTTGCCAGTGCTCATGTGGGCGTGGAGGTGCTGCAGTTATTGGGACGACTCGTGGATCGTCTTCAAGAGCTTCAGGTGGTTCAACAAGTCCGCCAAGTGTTGAAGGAAATCATGTTGACAGACTTTCACCTTCAAACAGTAAGTGGTTTTGTTTCGTTTGTATCACGCTGTTTTCATCATTAAAATCATTGAATCTAATTTTAAAGGAGGACGGACAGGACTACGGTATTTCGCGTTTGGGGATTTTTGACGGGGACTTGCATGCGATTTGACGTAAGATTCGTTGTCGCGGTGTCTGCGGACTTGACATTTAATCTTACGACAATTCATTTTTTCCATTATTTTTTTTCTCGATTTTCGGTCAAATTTGGCGGTTTTTGTCAGTTTTTCTTCAATTTTCTTGTGATTCCAGCCGTAAATACTCTTTTCAGCTGCAGAAATCCACTTTTTATGCAAAAACTCAGCAGAATTGCAACGAAATTGAAAAAAAAAATAAAAATAAATTTCAAATCGAGAGAAAAAAATCGGGAATCGCGGGAATCGAATTATATTTGTTTTCTTTGGAATCTGCCGTTTTAAAAATGAGTTTTACTTAATAATTGAATAATATTAACCACTACAATTCAATGATTTTTGTGAAAAGTGGATTTTCGTGTTTTTTAGGTTTGCAGAATTGAAATCTGGCTATAAAACTGGTATCACACGGTCATTCCGATTGCGCCAGAAAAAACAGCGCATTTTTCGACTAATTTTTCCACATGGAATCGTTGCCGAAACGATGGTCGCCGAAATTGCGTTCAAAATTAAAAAATCACAAATTTCTCAAAAACTAAGCGAAAACAGATTGTTTCATATGGCGATCTGTACTTTCCATCAAAGGTACTTTCATATGGAAACAAGTCATTTTTTCGTGTCCGTCCTCCTTTAAGAAAAAGAACGGCCAGATCAGATCGGATTAAACTAAAAAAAAACCTGGTAAAACCTCTTGCCCGATACTTTGAATAAAATATCAGAGAATATACTAGTATACTATAAATACGAGTTCTATTTTCAGATGCAGGGTCAATCGGGGATCGTGCTTTAATCAATGCTGGGATGACAACAGAGTTTGTTCCTTCAGAGCAAGCAGCGAACAACACTGAAAATCCTTCCATCGAGAATCAGCGTTATTATGATCCTTTTGGTACCGCTGACTTGCTTAACGGAAGCCGTGTGAATTCTCTTCGCATCGGTAACTAACTTGTATATACCGTCAATTATTCACATTTACCACATTTTCATATTCATTTGTCCTCCACCTTTCGTTTTTCGTTCATCTCGTCACCTCAATTTTGGTCAAAATAGTCTAGCTTGCAATTCCGCATCGGGTCACTTTTAGCAAATTAGAAGTGCGACAGAGTTCCAGGGA
Organism: Caenorhabditis sp. 39 LS-2015; assembly: GCA_900536345.3. Classification (NCBI taxonomy): domain Eukaryota; kingdom Metazoa; phylum Nematoda; class Chromadorea; order Rhabditida; family Rhabditidae; genus Caenorhabditis; species Caenorhabditis waitukubuli. The sequence goes on along the minus strand of LR564754.1, from coordinate 34,650 downwards.
ATACGGCGACAGCAATCGCGCTCGTCATTGCGAACACTGAATCTTTTTTGTCAGCGTCACCCCCATTCATGCAGTCTATCGTCCCACAGCAGCGCGAGAGATGCCAAAATTCCTCGCCGGTGACCGGAGAGCACAAGAGTAAATACGCAGTCAGACAACGAAATAATTGGCGCCGGCGAGCACAATTGCTGTCGGCGCACTCCCTGGAACTCCGTGAGTGCTGAAAATTTTGCCTTGTCGGCTACATTTTAGAAATAGATAACAAAAATCTCACTTTCAAATGATTCCTTCCGTCTAAACAACTCGCGTAGCCATTCATCGGGTAAATAATTCTGGTCGAGTTGAGAAGATCTAAATCCACAATCAGATTTTGTTAGTTATCCACATTCAAACCGCTTCTTTATTTTTTATTCTCACATATCAACCAGTAACCAAAACGTGGGCAGTTGCACTTGTTTTCAAGTTTTTCATTTCGCTTCAAAATCTTTATCAGCAAGGATACGTGATAAACCTTCCTTCCACCCAAAACTCCCAGGTTCTCCTGTCTTTATTGTAGCTTATGAAAAGGGAAGAAAATAGTGTGACCTGCTTATTATTCGACAAGGTAGAGCTTTTTAATTCGTGGTATTTTGAAATCTGTGTTACAAGTGCAAAACTCATAACTCTGGGATAATAATTTTTGCGTTTTTGTTCTAAGAACATAATCTGAAAACATTGTTTGTATCCTTATTTAATTGCTCTATTAATTGCTCTTTTCGGTTGAAATTTTCTTACAAGTGATTTGGTGTACTAATTCAGGTTTATTGATTCACTGATTCTTCTCCCATTTCTGTTTTTAAAATACGTGTAAAACAACTACACTTTTGACTTCTTTATGGATCATTCAATTCCATATATTAGTCGAATAGATTCTGTCTGGTCAACCATTATTGTCTTTCCGTCTCCATTAATTTTACGCGTGATATTTCTGATCTGTGCTTGTTCAAGGCTATTATCAAGAGTTTTCTTTACTGTGGGGTATTCTCTTGAAGTTCGAACACGTTTCTCTCTTGTCGTTTGATTTCTCGAAGTGCAATCACTTTATTTAACATGTGAACTCTTACTCTATCAGTTCTAACCTTGTATATTGTCGTAAATACATAAGTAATCATTTTTTTCTATATACATGTCACGACACGGTTTTTGGTGTAAGACGAATTTTTGTTTTGTATTTTTCCGAAGAAACTGTACGGCATAAATAAATACTGCAGTTAATATCAAAAATTCAATTTTGAATCACAGACATAAAGTTTTATTAATATAGATTAGATCCGTAAACTCATAACACAAAAAATGTGAAACCACAGCATAAATGATATGTGCAGGCCAAACGAAGAATATTTACTACAGAAACTCTAAATATCAGTGGCTGTAAGATAGTGAAATTTCTTGACGATCATGAAGCGTTATTTTTTTCAGAAAAAAAGTTCCTAAAAATTTTTAAAGCACGAAGGGAAGTTTTTACTCGGCTAGTAAGAGGTAACCACCGAGATTATACGTGAATGAATGCAGTAGAAGTGTCTAGGAGCTAAGAGTAGAAAGTAAGCACGGATTGCTGATTTCCGCGAACCAGCAGAATTGGGGGAAGACCACGAGTCATGACTTCAAGCCAAGAGAGGTAAAGGGAAGAACTGACCATTCCTTTTCGAGGCACAGGCAAAGTCCTGAATACCAATATTATGCGTTCCTGAGATTGTAAGAGTTGAGATTTCAAACGCGGCCGGGTCCCGCCACAATTTCCTTAGTTTTTAGTAAAACTACGGTGGATTCTACCGTAGTTTTACAAAAAAAAAAGAGAAAATCGTGGCGGGACGCGATGCCGCGTTTGAATCTCAACTCTTACGATTTCGGGAACGCATAATACCATTTGAAACATCAATTTTATCATTTTGACTTGACTTACATTACGATAAGATCTGACTGGATGGAGTGTTCTTTCAGCAGCTCTCCAGCTCTAAGTTGCCTGTACGTCTTATCCCTTTGAGCACTGAGTTCCGACGCCGTAGTCATTCCAACGGGGCAGTTTCCATCTTGAGCGATAAATGGATCGATCACAGACTGCCACATGTTCATCGTCTCTTGTTTCGGCTTCTTTCCAATGTCAGCAATCACTGAAACATCCGAGAAATCGATTCGGAATTTTGAGAGCAGTGCAGCCATTCCGCGCTGTTCCTGCTCCATTGTTCGGGAACTGGTAGAAATTGTGAAGATACGGAGACGGGAGCCTTCCAAGTAGCTCTTCGGAATGGTAAGAAGATGCGGAATCAGGAGAGTTAAGCCACCATCATCATATAGCCACCAGACATCAATGACACCCTTCTTCACTTTTCTTTGGAAGCGAGAGATTGATGCCAAAAGTGCTTTTTGCTCCATGGTATGTCTTCTGGATCTGAAGTAGCTTTTAAACAAATTTGTTGTTTCATTGTTTTGTACCCTCGCCTTCTTAACGAAAAGTGGTGCCTCTTCTCTGCATCTTCCCCCTTCTCCACATCATCCTCTTTATTTTCATGTTCGCATGCTGACTCAACATCGTCGTCATCATCGTTTTCATGGTCATGCTAAACGTCGAAAGTGAAAACGAGAAAAAAAACACAAAAGAGAACGCTTACATCTTGTTCGTCTTGGTTTTCATCTGACGCAATCGTTTCATTTATTGATATCGAAGCTGAAAAAATGTTCGCAATGCTTTTTCAGTGATATTTTCACAATAATCACAAGTACAGTACAACACCCGGCAAACCGTTTATATAAAATGTATTGATCCTTTGAAACATTTCGACACTACGAGAGCTACCTCGAAATGACAAACGAGCTGAAGAGAATTGAAACTTACAATAAGCTATTACGAGAAAAACAAATTGTATTTTAAAAAAGACTTACAAGAAGCATCGTCTCCCAGTTGTTGGCTACCTTCAGTTCTTGCAGTTTCGTCTTTCTCAATCAATCTAGTGCTTCTGAAGATAATTTTAAATTGTGTACGTACACGCTGTTTGACTTACTCAGGAGAGCTCTGATGGGGATTCGTAGTTTTATCCTCGACTGTTGGAAGCTTCAACCTGTTGGTTTCGCCAATATTCAAATTCTTCATAGCCTCCGAGAAATCAAGACCAACTTGACCGTTCCGCAGTACGCACATTCCCATGTTGCAATCGAACACATCTCTACAAAGAAAAAATTTACACGAAAGTCTTGAATCACATAAAACATACTGGATAGTTCCGAAATATTCGTTCATCTCCTTCAAGTTAGCTTCCGATGGTTCCACCTTGAACCAATTCGATTTGAATCCCATTAAGACAATGTTTGGCTTCAGTTTTGAAATTCCTGTGAGCTGGAATAGGGATTGGGCACCCAATCGAAGACTCTCGTTGGCAACCGATTGATAAAACGATTTAACGCGTCGTCGTTTTAGCCACTCATTCAACTGACGATCCAACTTTCTGATGACAGAAAATACTCGATCAGATGGATTATACTGAAAAATCAAGAAATGCCACTTTTGTTTCTCAAAAACACTCACAGGAACCACATATCCACAAATCATCAGACTACTTCCTTTGGTGATGCTGTTAGCAAAATCAACAAGAGATGGTCTTGCAGCTGGATTTCCAGTGAGAACTAAGAACTGGGGTCTGTAGTTTTTCACGTGCTCCTCTGTTGAAGACAACTTGATTATTGATGAGAGAGCATTTTTATAGCTGTGGGCTTGCGTAGAAGAACCCCAGTTAACGTCTGGTTTCCGGTAGAGAAGATACATGAAGATTGCAGCAAAGCAAAAAAACGTAATGAGTGCAGAGAACCAGTCGATGACAAACATCACGAAAACGCACAAAACAGCTCCAACCAATGATACCCACATGTTGTAGTACTTGAATCCTGGACGAAAGCCGGGAGAGTCAGCGAATGACTGATCGAAGCAGGCGTAGTTTATCAATGCATACGAGCAGAGAAAGAAGTTAGAGATGATCGGAGCAATTACGTTCAAGTCACCTGCAAGTAGAAACAAATTAGTTTAAACTTCTGTAGAGCGGCTCACCGATAGAAACGATTCCTAGTGCAAGGAAAAAACCTAGAACATAAGCTCGTTTGGGCTCTTCATTTTTCCCATAGGTTTTAGCAAAATATCCGATTTTTGGGAACAAACGATCTTTGCAAACGGCTTGAAACACTTTTGGGGCACTGACAAGACTTGCCAATGCTGAAGAGAGGGTTGCAGCGAAAATTCCCGCAGTAATCAATGGTCCCCACAGTGAAGACATTTCAACTACCTGATAGTACGACACCAGACCGTATGGACATTCCGGAGTACATTCTGGAGGAACAAAATAGGAATTGTTGAAGACCGGATACTCAGTTCCGTTCGAAAAGCTAACAACAGTTGATCCTGTCATCCAGACAGTAGCCAAGTACACGATGGTGGTGACCAGAATAGCAAGTAGAGTTCCAAGAGGAATTGCTTTTTGAGGGTTGGAAAGATCTCCACTGATATTCGCTCCCGCCATGATTCCAGTGGCAGCTGGGAAGTACACCGAGAAAACCGAGAAGAAAGTGTTATTGTCCGTGAAGTGTGGGAAAAAATTGGAATTCAACGTGTCCAAGCTGTACCCAGTTGCTCCGCGCAACATTCCGAACTCGTTCGGAGAGAAGAAACTTCCAACAATATAATTGAGAATTGAACCAAGCAAAATCACCAGAAGACCCAATTGCATCTTTGATTCGAACTCCGAACCAATGAACACAATTCCCATTAGAAGAACGCAAGTGACTAAAACACACACATTCAAAGAAACGTTTCAGCGTTCGCAGTACCAAATCCAATTATTCTCACATCCCAGAGACCTCCATCTACAATATTACCGATCGCGTAATCTTGAAGAACGTCGCGAAGCGATTCTGCGAATCCAACGATGTACATGGCAGCTCCGACAGCATTGGCAATAGAGAAGATTATTCCAATAGATCCTCCAAATTCTGGACCAAGTGAGCGAGAAATCTGGAACATATGAGACAGTTTGATACTGTTCTAATTCCAATGAACTAACTAAAAAATAAGCTCCTCCTCCTTTGACGTCGCCATTGGTACAAATAGCACATGTTGATAGGGCGGTGATTGTTGTTACTAGTGATGCTAGTAAAACGATACATGAGCCGAGTCCTACTCCTGCTTGACCAGCAACCCAACTGACACGAAGATAGAGCATAACCCCGAAGATGTTTAGCAGACAGCGAACAAAAACTCCTTGAATCCAACCAAATTTAACCCGACTCTGAGCTTGTGGAATGTTCATTTTTTCGACTCTGTACGCTTTTTGCTCATCGTGCACCGGAGAATCATCCAAGTGATGATTATGAGCGTTTAGCTCCTCAAATCCTATTTCCTCTTGAATAACCGATTTTCCATGTATAAGTTGAGCCATCGATGGACGAATAAAAATACCTTCCGTATCTACCGAATTACGGTAAAAGTCTATGATCGGTGGGTGTTCTATAGTCTTCATATTTCTCCAACTCTTCATATTAAAAGTTGTTTGGTTCTCATGTGACACTTCTTTGCGCTTATCATCATTATCATCGGACAGTTCTCCAGAATCTTTGTCGCCGACAGAAAAATGAACTCCTTTAGATCGAACAGCAGGAGATTTCTGCTGAGTCTCCAATAAATGAATCTCTTCATCTGGAGCTTCAACTCCCAACTGGCTCGGAGTTGTGTCAGATGTCACCTTCAAATTTCAAGTGATCAACTTTTTTAATTCGTACATACCATGAATCTTCCCGTTGCACTCATTTTTCTTGTGACCATCGGAGCAGCATCATGATTCTGAAGCGGCTGCGGCGGCTCGCTTCCACTTTTCAGTTTGCGAATTATATCAGGATTGTCACTCTGATCCTCGCCCGTTTTACTTACCTGAAATAAACATTACGAGACTATTTAACACGAGGATATACCTCGAACCTATTCATACTCCGCAGATAAAAAATTTGCGATCATGAAAGCAAGAAAATTTTCGAAGTTGATCGAAATTAATTCAAAAAGCGAACACTAAATATGTTCGGCCGATAATTATTTTTTCGCGTCGAGACCATGCAGAGTTTTGCTATGGTGTACCTTTTAAGCCACAAACTGTAGACGATAGTAAATTCATTCAAATACGATCATTTCAAATTTTCAATTATCATCATCACGACGCGGCAGGTGTATTCTCGGTGCTTGCAAGTCGACGAACACGCCAGCACCGACCCCTGGCGCATTTCGCGAACAACGGTTGTTTTTGATTTTTAAAATTTACGTTTGAACGTTTTGAATGAATTTTAATGAAAAATCCAATTTTTTTTTCGGAGAACTTTTTTTTCGACAAATGAAAAATTCTAATTTTGTCCAAAACCATGGATTCCATTTCAAATCCCTCCTTAGCGAAAAACCCTATTCAAAAAATTAAATTTCAAGAAAAGACAAATTAAATAATATATTATATCTATATATTGGAAAATATGTATTTCACGAATATTCGTTTTGAGCAAAGTGATTTTTACAAGCGTACCTGAAATCTTGCTGAAGGAACGCGATTCATTTCTAAATGTTCTGGTGCATGTGGCAGAAGTTTCTGCGTTTCCTCGGTTCCATTTTCTCCATTTCCACTCATCCAACCTGAAAAAGAGTACGCATGACGGAAAGAGGCTCAAATTTCTAGTTCGAATGTATCGAGCTAATCTCGCACGCCTGCGGGACTCGTGGGAGAATATCCTAAATGCGCCTTTCTGCTCCAACGAGAGTATCATGATCGTAAGCTGTCAAATGAAACAACTCGCTTAGTCAACATCGAAGCCAAAACATTATTTTTTTCAAACAGCAGAAAGATGGGGAGAACAGGAAAATTTGCATGATGATTCACTAGAGAAAACGAAATACAATAGATCGAAGAATTTTTTCGATTCTTTTGCTCTTAGTGCTGTATAGAGATGACAGGCCATATATTTAAAACGTCATTGTCAAACAGCGAAGTACGATCAAGTAGGACATCTGACCCTCGCTCTAACGTTAGGGAGCGTATCTGAAGTAAGAGTTCACTGATAGTGACCGGAAGCGTATTTGAGATAACGCTTTTTTAGAACTGGCATAATTCTCACTAAAAAGAAAGAATTATGTTTTGCTATGGAGCCACAGAGACAAACTGTGTAGACGTGTATCGCTCTATTTCAGCTAACCTGTCCGAAGTATTTCTAGAGGTTCTTTGGACAAGGCATTAGTTACTGCGTTTTTTTAAGCGTTACGTTAGATTCCTAATATATCACATCAATAATGCAAAACATTGAGAAAGTGGGAAAAGGACACGCTGATGATGAGTGAACTGGATGACAGGGACAAATATTGACTTTCGTGGGGCTTTTGGCTAGGGGATTAGGAATTGAGGTTGAGCGGTCGGATAATTTTAGCAAAGCAACGACAATCATCATCCCTCACTTTGATTGTGAGGAAACATATTGAGATATAAAATGACACGAGGTGCACTTTCACCTTGAATAAATTGGTTAACGTCAATGTGGCATGAAAGAACGAATAAGATGATTTCAATGATCAGGAAAAGAACAGAAAACATTTCAAAGTTTTTCCTCATGTTTTAAAAATTGTTGCTTTGAAGGAGGACGGACATAAAACAATGAATAAACCTGATATCAAAATCCCTTTGATGGAACGTAGAGATCACCATATGAGACAATCTATTCGTTTAGCGTTTTTTTTTCGATTGTTAAGATTTGGTTTAAATTTTGGCGACCTTTGTTTGGCCAACAATTTTTTGATTGTGAGGAAAAATGAGTCGGCAAACGTGCTGGTTTTTTGAGGCAGCTGGTAGGACTCTATAATATCAGCTTTGCAGCCAGAGTTCAATCCTGCAGACCTGAAATATGCTACAACGTTTTTTGTAAACCTCATTAAACTTTCGTGATTAACACGATTCGATTCTCAAGTCAAGCTCTTTTTTTAAATTATGTAGCCTACAACAACAACAAAAATTGCTAATTTCAGCGCTTCCTAATTTTTCGCTCAATTCAAAATTGTTTCATTTGTCCTTCAACTTTGTCCATTGAATTTTGTTTTCTAAAATTGAAATTCTAAAATTTTCTAAAATTGAAATAAGTTTTTACGGCCGGAGTCACAAAAAAATGGAAAAAAAACTAGCGAAAACCGCCAACATAGGTCAAAAATAGAAAAAAAAAGACGAAAAATTAATCGAAAAAATCAAGTGTCGTGAGATTTAATGCCGAGTCTGCAGAGTCCTCACAAGTAACGCAATTTCACATGCAGAACCCTGTCAGAAATCCACGAAAACTCGAAAACCCGTATACTTAGTTTTGCAAGCGCTTGTCCGTCCTCCTTTAACTATTTATCAAGCACAAGCGACGAAAGCGATATCCATTCATGAAGAAATTGAGCGGTCAAAAAGAGTATTCTTTGAAAGAATCTCATGGGACCTCATATTCCGGGAAAGAAAATTCCGCTGCCTTCCTATAGACGGAAGAGCTGCCTTTTTTTGATAATGAAAACATCGACGAGAAGAAGAAATCAACGCGGAACAATTGTATGTGTGATGAGCCACTGGCATTCTATGTACAAGATGCCGTATCCATGGGAGCCTCCGACTCTGGACCCAGCTGCAGCTAGCTGGGAACAGCTGAATAGGGATGACAATCGGAGAAAGACGACGGATGGAAAAAGAACAAGAAGACGAGAATAAGAAAACGGAAAAGCCGGAGAATTGAAAAAGAAATGGCTTATATTGTGATGTAACCTTTTCAGATACTTGGAAAAAGATTGACATTGTAATGAGCCAGTGATGAGTATAAGTGCGGGCAAGATGGCATCGGATGCAGTAACAAAAGAGTCCTGTTTTCAATATTATCTCCATTGAACATCTTGTAGAGCTAAATGCTTAATACGGTGAATATATTTGATGAATTACAGCACATTAGATGACCTGCAGCGAACTAAGGAAAAAGTAGGATAGCCTTGCAGTGTGAAGGGCTCTCTGCAAGCAAAACTCGACAAGTGTTTGTTTGAGGAGCAACTAATATTTCATTCTCCACACTTACATTTCCCCACATTAGGTAGACCTTTTTAATTTATTGAATTTCAAGTATTTGCAGTGAATTCTATATTATTAATTACCTGATCATAAAAGTCCGAATGAGTGGCGGCTGATTGGTGTGATATGGAGAGGCTGTGGAGTGGTGTTGTTGAGATAACGCCGAAGAAATGAGCACACAAACCCAGGCTGGTAGGCGATACTGCGAGAGAATGTGCAAGTTAGGGAGAGACGCTAGGAGCAGTTAGAGAAAGGCCAGCTGGTGGTCAGTGAATGATGAGAGGAAGGGGAGAAGAATTCTGAAAATTTAACTGGATAATAAATATTTTCCAAGCACTGTCACCTTTTGTGATTGATTCCGAAAAAACGGAACTTTTGTTTTATTATTTAAATATTGCTATAATAGACAATCAGTTGCTCACGTCCCTGTTATTTCCAATTCATTAATGATTACCGATCGAACTCGTAGTGAACAAGTTCCGTCCAATTTTATGTCAACTTGCATCATGTACTACTGTACAGACAGAACTGTCATCAGTAAATATTTTTCAATCTTCTCATGTAATAGTGTTTCCAGTTTTTGATTCGAATCAAGGTGCCGAGCATGGCGGCTTCCCAGAAAGTATTCACATTTTTATGCTGCCAAATAATGACAAATTAATGCAATTAGTTCAAACTCCGCCCACTTCTTTCTCCCTATACAGTTCTATTAAGACGACGGAAAATTAATGTTTTGGTTCGATCTTACCGATAAGAGAATCTTATCACTCTGTCCATCTGTCAATATCTTTCACAACATTCTTTGTCTCGCTTTTCTCTGAACTTAGCTGACATGTCTTCTGAATGCAAGGCAAAGTGCCATAGCGGTCCTGGATACGCTTCTCCACAAGACGCTATTGAAGGTCCACGGGAGAGAGTGCTCTTCGTTACGGCTCCTCATGCAGCTGGCGGTCCTGATGCTGTTTTCACAATTGATGTTGACCCGTCGAGTGAATGTTTCTGTCAGGTGGGTAAAGTATTTACGCTGAATAGTGAATGTTGCATCAGACAGAAACTTGAACTTTGTGTTCTAATCTATGTGATCTTTAGGAGGTAGGTAGAGTTGATTTTCCAAATGTTGGTGATGAAGTGCATCATACTGGTTGGAATGCATGCTCGTCATGTCACAAAATCCCCACTGAGAGAAGATCGCATTTGGTAGTTCCATGCCTCAACTCTGACCGAATTTACATTCTGAACGTGGAAAATGAAAAGAAAATCTTTCTCCAAACTACAATCGAACCGGAAAAACTTCACGCATTGAACTTATCTTTCCCTCACACTTCCCACTGTCTTGCCGATGGCAACATCATGATAAGCACTCTTGGAACTTCGTCCGGAAAACCTTCCGGAAACTTCTTGCTCCTCGACGGAAAAACTTTTCAGCCAAAGGGTACTTGGCCAGCAAACGGAAAAACATTACCATTCAATTACGATTTTTGGTACCAGCCGAGAAGAGATATAATGATATCCACAGAATGGGGATCTCCAAACCATATCAAAGCGGGTTTCAATCCTGTTCATGTTGGAGAAGGACTCTATGGGAATAGTGTTCATATATTTGATTGGCAATCAAAAAAACATCGGCAAACTATTGACTTGCCATTACCACAAGGTGCCCTTCCGCTGGAAGTCAGATTTCTTCATGAGCCAACTAGCGCCAACGCCTTTGTTGGATGCGCTTTAGGATCTTCAATCTTCAGAATCTACCCAGATCCGCAGGTTGGGTCATTAGTGTGTGCATTTATATAAAAAACATTTTTTTTCAGAATCCGCAACTACAAACTTCTAGCCTTGTTGCGGAGATTCCTGCTAAAAAAGTCAGCGGTTGGGTCCTGCCAGAAATGCCAGCTCTTATAACTGATATTCTCATTTCGATGGATGACCGCTTCTTGTATGTTTCCTGTTGGCTTCACGGAGATATTCGCCAATACGATATCTCGGACCCGGTCCATCCGAAGCTGGTCTCTCAAGTGTACATAGGTGGTAGCATCCATTCGGAATCAGATGTGAAAATCTGTGATGAAGGTGCAAAAACGATTCCTGCTCTGTATGTGAAAGGGAGAAAGATCGAGGGAGGCCCTCAGATGCTTCAACTTTCATTAGACGGCGAAAGGTTGTATGTGACTACTTCGTTGTATAAAAAATGGGATGACCAGTTCTATCCAAACCTTACAAAGTGAGACCCATTTCCTCGGCTAATCAGGATCATTTTAAGGAGTGGCGCCGTGATGCTCCAAATTGACATTCATCCTGTCACCGGTCAAGCAACTTTGAATCCCGACTTTCTGGTCGACTTTGGTAAAATATCAGGAGGGCCTTACTTGGCCCACGAAATGCGTTACCCTGGAGGAGATTGCACTTCAGACATTTGGATTTAAAATTCCTTAACCATTTATCACAAGTTTTGCGTCAGAATTTAGTTTAGAATTCATATCGATTTCGTGTAAACAGAATACATGCTGAATAAATATTATGGTACGCAGAAAAGAGTTGCGGGAAAAAGGACATTCACCCATTATTTTCTCATTGAAATTGCACAGACTATTTGAATGAGTTAACAAAATAAATATTGGTTGAAACATGCAATAAATATCGGAATTCAAAGTGTACACTGGAACGAGTTAGAAAAAGTTGAATATCTAAAAAACGTTCAAGACTTAAGAATCATATCTGGAAGCAAGGGAGGACAACTTAGTAGCAATATCTTGATAGAAATCGGCTTGGCGTTTCAAGTATGTACCCATGGTTGATTTCAAATCTTCTACTTTCTCCTGAGTTTGGTGCTGTATTTCAGCAATGACGGCGTAACTCATAGCGTCGACTCTTTGTTTCATCTTTTCCGCCTCAACCGATGAGATACGACCTTCGCTGTCACGGAACTTTTGAAGAGATTGCTGCGAAAAAAGAGAACTATTCTTTCTAATTATAATTTGCATCTGGATGAGATCTCACGAGATGCACGTGCATGCACCTCGGCAATCCGGGCCAAACTTTGTTCAGACTTTGCGCAGAAAACTAGATACGCGTCAGTAAACTTCATGGCGCACTCGTCGATCTTGTAAGCTAGAAAAACTTACTTTGTGAACATGAAGAATGTCAGGGACATTTTGAACAGTCCCTTTATATGAGAACAAATTTTCCAGAACGGGCTCCATGTCATTCTTTGTGTGAGCATCAAAAACTTGTCCTATTTCATGATATTCTGACGCAGTATGAGCAAGAGCATCAGTGAGCCGTCGGCTGGCTGAAAATTATATGTTCGGTAAAAATGTTTGAATCGAACAATACCAATAGTTTCATCAATCTCGAACGACTGTTGGAGTGTTTTAAAGGCGATTCCCATTTTTTGCCAATTTTGCTTGACAGCTGGAAGATATTAGTTTTCAAACACCAGCAAACATTGACACCCACGGCCTGAGAATACTTTTTGAAACATAAGCATTCTTTCTTGCATTACGCGCATCGCTTCTTCCGATGTTTTCACACTACGCTGAAATCTCTCCACCTGGTTATCTCTGAAAACAGTAATCATTATAAATTAAAGAAGCATTGTTATTTAAAGCTCTTCGTTCCAAAAATACTGACACGTTAGTCGGTTCAAGAGGTTGTTGAGGAACAGTTATACAGTTGAAAAAACTTCCTCCAATGTATTCATCTTTCTCGGCGCGGCGCTTGCCTGTCTTCCAATCTTTTTCATCTGTGCAACTGATAAAATGCAGCCAGACCTTAGTTTCAAGAATAGTTATAACTAGATGGTTTCATTACCTCTGACTGACTAAGAACGGGGTGACGACAGATTTTGTTCACCCAGAGCTGCAGAATATGTTTCCTGTGGTCAATCAAATCTTCCTCATATCTCCCGGCTACTTGCTTCTCAGGCAGTGGGGGAATTGGTATTAGAACATATTTGGCGGAAAGTTGTTCGTGCAGCCAGTCAAAATGTTTGTAGCGTCGCGATACCTGGCACTGAACGGGTTTGAAAAACAATTCACACCTACTTACTTGAATATTTGTTAAGCTGGAAGTAATCGAGTATGCAATGAAGCTTTTAAGACCTTTCAACTTAGACTCCTTCTTCGGTTTATCAACGATACATTGGTAATATTGTTGGATTGGCTTCCATTGGATGATTCCATTCAAGTTCACAACTTCATGTCTCTCTGTGATTGGTGTTGAAATCTTTGACTCCCCAATCACATAGGCTTCCACGCCAGACTTCACAAAGTTAGAAAATCTATTGATGTTCTTGTTAACCTTATTGGACCCACGATCGGGACCATGCTCCGAGTGACTACGGCTCAGATCTCTTCTGGAGTTGACGCCATGAGAAGGAGCAGTAGTGGCTCTGGATGATTCCTGAAAAAAATCAAAAAGAATGATATCATTTGAAAGAAACATCACAATTGGACAACTTCCACAGCACAATTTCAAAAAGCAACACTAAAATAGTCTGACCAAGCTTTCAGAACAGAATTACCAATTCATAATTATACAGACTTTCAATAAAGTATACTAAATACTTCACATTGAACTTATTTAGCGTGCTATATTTCCGATTAAGCCTCAACCTTCACATGTATTCCATGAGGAACATTTATGCAAGTGGCAGATTTTTCAACTCTTCGAGAGCTGTTGCGTTCTTCACTCATTCTTCTTCTACGACTCCGCGAACTATCCTGTCTACTAAACCGCTTCGGACCTACACTCCCATTCCGTTTACCGAGACCATCTGTAACTAACCATCAAAGTAGTACTATTGTATCCAGGAAAAAAACCTAATTGACTGCTTCGTGTCTCATCATCAGTAGACATATCAGTTCGCGAGCCACCGGATTTATGAGCCAGGTCGTGTGAAGATAGAAATGAAGGGTCGTGAACAGAGAGACGATGCTCCTAAGACTGATTTAGTTCCAACGATACCAATTTTATTTATTGTTTCCCAATAAAATAGTACCCATTCTAAAACTAAAATACTATGTGAAAACCAACCCATGACGGTGAAAAAGAAACACTTGCACGGTGAACACCCCGAATCTCAGTTATAGGAATAGGTTTGTGATAAAAATAGACATCAGCATCAGACTGACGCAATCGATGCATTCACTCAGGTTCTACAAGGCTACAGCTTACTTTAGCTAGACTAAACGAGGCGATGATAGTTTTTGAGAGGAAGCCGATGCGCTCAAAAAATAAGCTGCAGCTTCCCGAAGGACTCTCAATAGCGACAATCAGGCAAAATGTAGACTGCGAAGAGGCGAGACGAGTTAAGTAAAATCTATGAAAAGATACTAAACACCCTTCAAAATATTCCCAGAAGTAAAAAGTCTAATGTCAAAAATAATTTCAATTACATTTTGAAATGTTTGTTGGTTCACTTGAAGATGATCTAATGCAATGAAACTAGCAGAACGTCCACGAGCGAACAGCATTCTGCAAATCAGTTGTGCACATGGGACAAAATTATCAACGAATCAAGAAGAAACTTGGTAAACCACAAACATGAAACGCGTCGTTCAACCGCTGACACAAATAAAGCTACTGGTGGAAATTCAAATGATTAGGGCAATGACTGGATGGGGAGAATCGTGAGAAGAGAGGATGTCCGGAAGGGATGCTACGACGACTAAGTTTCCCCAAAACATGCATTTCTTTTGTGTCTTTGAAACGCGGCTGAAGTGGCAAAGAGTAGAAAACAGCGATGACGAAATGCATGCTTGGGATCATTAGGAATCTGATTACCTGTTGTTCCTCGTCTTCATCGGTCCACTCATCGTCAAAATCGTCGTTTTGTTGGGGTTGTGGATTATGACTTCCAACAACAACTAGAACAGGAAAATGTTGCTAAGAGAAATTCGATGGAGTTGAACAAACCGGCTGATGTAATCGGCTGACATTTTGTCGAAACTTGGGATTGAGAGCTAGCATTGTACGATGGTGGATTGAAATCGGAACCCCAATCATCGAAACGGGAAGTTGGCGGTGCAAAGCTTGAAGAAGGAGGAGCTGGAGGA
Source organism: Caenorhabditis sp. 39 LS-2015 (assembly GCA_900536345.3). NCBI lineage: Eukaryota > Metazoa > Nematoda > Chromadorea > Rhabditida > Rhabditidae > Caenorhabditis > Caenorhabditis waitukubuli. The sequence goes on along the minus strand of LR564754.1, from coordinate 19,478 downwards.
GCGGCAATCTGAAAAAATCATACAAGTTGATTAACTATCTAAAAATATGTGCACAACATGTTTTAAACCTAATCTTTTTCATTTAAATTATTCTTTACATTTTTAGAGTCTTTATGACTAATATCTTCTTTACAACGATCTACTAGTTTTACAGGAGTTTCTTCTTCTATCAAGCTTCCGACAGTCCGTGGTTTCTGAGGCGAAGAGCTATGTTTGATCAGCGTACTGCACGTGTGACGACGCAGCATCTGTTTTCTACGTCTCTCGAGAAGTTGCCGGTGAGCTTCTTCGGAAGTATGACTACCGCCCCCGGAAGGTTGGGGATAGTTTTCCACAGCTTTGCGAAGGCTCGAAGTGAACAGCATAATGCAAGTGAAAAAATAGTATTTCAGTAATCCGGATTGTTTTGGGAAAAACCTGCTTGCTTTCGACAGCGGTAGACGGGTTGAATGGGAATGGCGAGACGGCATGGGACCGAGTAACTCACGGAAGATCCGACACGTCCCAAGGGAATCGAAAGCAATTTCAAAATAGTTTTGTTCTAGCTAAATTCTTCCGTGTTGTACCAAGAAGCGGCCCAAAATCTGGGCAAAAAAACATTTAAAGAAATCGTCAGAACAAGGGTCCTCAATGTTTTATTCATTTTATTCAGCCAGCAATTGGTAGCTTCGAGATTAAAGCGCAGTTTTGGGTTTTTTCCCATCATGGTTTCTTTCTAATCATATCGATGTGCTCTCGTTTCGGCACATATTCAATTTGGTAGACTAGTTTCAAAAACACAATCACGGATGCGGAGACAACTTATTTGTCCCAAAATAGAAGACTAACTAAAGAAATTGAGTTACCGGTGGTGGGCGACTTGCTTGATACGGGGTAACATAGCTCTCCGGAAAAAGGCCAACCGATCCGCGCACGTTTCGACCCTTCATCCATCCTCCCTCAACGTTCTTAAAGAAAAGCTCGGGAAACTGATAACAGTGAACAAATACCTCATCTATAACAGTCAATATTTCGCCGACGCTGATGCTCATCTCTCCCGTGCTTGGTTGAGCATCAAAATCATACTCAGCTCGCACTTGAGCCATTCCTTCCAATTTAATTGACCTGAAACTTGCTGATAATAACAAAAATTTGAAAAATCATTTGAATAAACATCACGCGTATGGAAAATATATATATTTATATTAATGATGACTCAACCAACGACATACCTCGTGACTCAAAATGTTTAGAACCGCTAACGGCCGTTAAATAAATTTTCATGAGAATTACATTTCCATTCTTGAAAAAAAGCTTAGTTATCAAATAAATAACTGAACTGCAGTGGAAGCGCTTCCGCTTAACCCTGAAGCGTTTCAAAACCTGGAGTTTTGAAATAACTTTCTTTAAAAATTAATTAAAAAATTGTTTCGTCCGAAAGTCACAATAACAAAATCGTACGCTTTCAGAAAAGTTCTTTCTGCATAGAAACGGCATGTTTAAACATTTTTCGAAATTTTCAAGGGTATCGAAAATTTCGTAACGGTGCGCCTGGACACTGGATCCTGTCTTTAGAGCTCCACAAGAGTGGACGGTTCGCTCTGTCAGCGCCGGTAATACGGTGTTTTAAAAAATATTCGACTGAAATTCTCGGTTGAACGTGGAAGAAAAAAATACAAAAGCGAACGCTCGATCGTAAAAGGATGAGAAATACACAATATGCATTCGAGAAGCGAACCGGTTTGCGCTTCGCGTGCCCGCTTATAAGTCAAATTCCCCTTTTTCTTCTGGCCTCCGCGTTTTTTATGATCTTTCATCGATCGGAACGATTTTCCTGCTGTTATTTGAGAACAGTTTGTTTGTCGCGAGACGAATATCGTTAGAGATTAAAGGCGCATGTAGCGAGAGGGGTTCCTGTGTCTCACCACGATCGTTGTTGTTTCTGCATAAACATGGCTGTTTCTCTGCGTCTCATTCAAATTGTTTAACTGTCTGCGGTTTTTAAGGTTTTCTAAATTTTTGGTCCCATAAATCTTGTCATTTTTCTTCGAAGAAAATATAATAATTTCACGCTAAGAAGTCTTCAAGATTATTTTGCACACTTTTTAAAATTCTCTCGTGTTTCATTTCGCTTGAAATAATGTCCTCTAGATTATTTCTTTGTTCATGTTAAAAATATTGATTCCTTTTGCTGTACGCATTCTGTCCTGTGACAGTATTCAAAGCACCGAGGAAGATATTAAATTATAAAGTTCTTGTTAAATATTATATTTGCATTTCCTCATACTAAACGGGAAAAAATGAACATTTAAGATGTCTCAATTCGGAGGGGGCAAGCCACCAAATCAATGGCATCGTCCAGCTGCTCCTGGAGGCGCTCCACAGTTATCGGGATTTTCTGCTGTCAATTTTGGAACTGTTCCAATGGTCGGCATGGGAGTTCCTATGGGAATGGTCAACCAAGCAGCGTTTTCGTCTCCTAATGTGCTCGGAATGCAAGGAATTATGGGTGCTGTCCCACAGCAGTCACTGCAACAACAACCGGTAAATATTTCAACCAATTTCTGATCCTCGGTGTAGAGTTTCCAGCAGCAAAGTGGCATTCAGCCAACTTCGAACATTCAGCAGAACACTGGAGCAAAAAATCAAAGAACTTTTGTCGGTGTTGTGACAAAAATGTTGGACACGTATGGGTTTGTCGATGATGACGTGTTTTTCCAACATAGGTACTAAAAAATGGAATTTTCAAATTTTCAACTAAATTTTAGTGTGATCCGTGGAGCTCATCCCCGCGTCGGTGATAAAGTAATGGTGGAGGCGAACTACAATCCATCCATGCCATTCAAATGGAATGCCTACCGAATTCAACTTCTGAACGCAGCAACTCAGCAAGAATCTTCTCGTCCGCCTGCTTCTCAACAACAACTGCCAACGCAGCGTGGAAATGAGTATGTTTTTTCACCTCATTGTCAGATTAATTCGACAGTCCGTGATTACAGATCGCAGAGATGGGGACCTAATTCCGGACCTGCCGATCGTAATGGTCGTGGAGATAGTCCAATTCATCGCGCGCCACCAGCAAGAAGACATACTCCGCCTAGACGTTCTCCACCAAGACGCAACAGTCCCAAACGTGACACGCGACCAAGGGAGGCGCGCGAACCCAGAGATACTAGGAGATCTCCTCCTCGCAGAGCTTCACCGAGAAGAGCGATATCTCCTACGCCTCCAATCAGAGTTGAAAAGATTGATAGAAAACGTGAGAGAAGTCCAAGTGGCAGCGTCGCTCCTTCGGTTCGTCGAGACAGTGCCAGTCCCCCGCGCAGACGTGCTCGAATCATACCTCGCTACGAGTGCAGAGTTCAAAAACCAACTTTACTATCGTTAGTGTTTTCTACATTTTTATTTTAGTCTTTTTTTCTTCTTTCAGATCAATTGTTTCCGGCTCTGTACTCCGTCATAGGTATTCGAAGATGTACTTGCCGTCAGATTATGTCGATTTGTCGTTCGAATGGGTTCGCTCAGTTCAACTGGATTTGTCTCTTGATCTCAGCAGCCCAATCCAATTTCACGTTTTCAACAAAGATGTTGATTTTCCTTCGGACGAGGGGAGCAGTTTGCCGGAAGCTGAGCCGGAAGATGCGGACCATCGTCACCAAGTCAAAGTCCTACTTTTGTCGCATCCTGGAAAAGCTGAAGTTGTTAAGAAATCATTTTGTCTTATGGCAGATGGTACCACTGATGATCATCAGGAACCACAATCTCTTCTGAAAAATCTCCACTTTCTCGTCGGTATGATAAGAGTTCCTTCATTCCGTCTCTAAAAGGTGTTTAGGAGCTCGTGGAAAGGAAACAATGGGAATTGGAGGAAGTTGGTCACCTTCTCTTGATGGAGCTGACCCTACATCACCCACTACCATGATTCGTACTGCTGTTCGCACTACCAGAGCTTTGACTGGTATCGACTTGTCCGAAGTCTCTCAGTGGTAAGACATTTTCTATTTGCTATTTTCTATGTGTTTTCTCAACTCTCACACCTGTTCAAACTCGAGCAACGAAGACGTCTTCTGGGATTCAATCCTTCAATCTACCGTTATCCTCAGATATAATTTCCTCTAAATTGTTTTGCTCATTGCACAGGTTCTCAATGGTTCAAATTCGTTACTATCGAGCCGACAAACAACGCATAGATCATGTCAACTTGCTGTTTCCGGATACTCAATCGTTGGCTATTGACGATACCGCCTGGGGAACCGCTGAGTCGACTATTGCTGAGCAGCTCAAGGCCAAGATTGCGATTATCGACGCGATGAAGGTTGAAGAAGAGGGTATCGAAAACGGCGAACAGGGTGGCGATGAGCAAAAGAAAGAAGAGGTTGATTCTTCAGAGGAAGAACCAAAACAAGTGGATGTCAAGGAAAGTATCGTCCTGTTCTGGGTTTATTTATTTTCTCTGTCTGCGTTCATCAATAACCGACCTCTCACTCGACCTGTGCTGTTCCGTGCCTTGTGTCGCTTTTTCCTAACCAATTTCAATTGCATGAGCTACATTATTCTCGTTATCTCCCTTTCTCGCACAGTCATCTACACTCAGAGTTAAAAGAAATCGTGAAGAATATTTGCAAAAGTTCTTCAATCATTATTATATCCATTTTATCTTGAAAGTGTTTAAAATAGGCAATTTTCTCAATCAAAAGAATTGGTTTCAGGTGGAGAATGAAACCGATATCAGTGTTGCCAGTGAAGGAGATGACAAGCAGGAGTTGGTGGAAGATGGACAAGGTCCGACGAATTGGAGTAAACTCGATCCTAAAAGTATGAAAGTAGCTGAACTTCGCGTGGAGTTGGAACTTCGCGGTCTTGAAACCAAGGGGATCAAGACATTGTTAGTTCAGCGTCTTCAAACTGCTCTTGATTCTGAGAAACAGAACGAGACTAAGGACGTGGAAATGAAAGACATCTCAGATGGTGTCAAGAATGAGCTTGCAGAAGAGAATCCTGTGAGTATAAATTGTTTGTCAGCGTTTTATTTTCTATTCTCTTCAGGCTGCATTCATAGCTCCGTCTGTGGAAGAAACAAAAGCAAAGACTGATGCCGAAGCAAGGAAAGAACACGAGGAAACCGAAAAACGAAAGAAAAAGGAAGAAATGTTAGAAAAGGAGAAGAAAGAAAAAAAAGATGCACTAGAGAAACACTATCAACTTCCAAAGGAGAAAAAGGTACTTTTCTAAAAATAAAGGCGATTTATTCTTATTTTTACAGATTCTGGTATTCCCTTCGAAAACGTTCAAGTCGGGGAAGTTCGACTGTAAAGTTTTGAGTCTCAGTTCTCTCCTTGATTATCGCTCGGATGACAATAAGGAAAGCCAATTTGAAGTTTCCTTGTTCGGAGAAGCTTTCAAAGAGATGATTGAGAGGAATTCTGCATTTACTGTCTACGAAACGCTCGTTAACTGCGGAGATCGTGATGCAGAAAAAAAGAGAAGAGATGAAGCACGAGAAAAAATAGTCGAAGTTCCGAAGGAAGAAGAGAAAAAAGGCGATAAGGAAGAGGAAAAGAAACCCGAGGATAAAAAAGAAGTTGTTCTTACTGAGAAGATAGAGCTGAAAAGCTTGGTCGCTAATAGAACAGTTTACGAAGCTTTTTCTTTGTTCGATGTAAACTTATGTGGATATCTCACCGAGAAGGATATTGAAGAAATCCTATACAACGGCGAATTTGGAATATCGAGAGGCCAGATTCAGAAGCTTGCAAAAAAACTATCTGTTAGAGACAGAATTAATTATCGACATCTTACTGATGTTCTAACAGATATGGATGGAAACGTTAGGCATACTCCTGGAGGAGCCGACGATGTTGTTGAAACAGATGATCTCATTAAAGGATATGGTTACAACTTGGCTAAAAACCAGGAGGATTATTCTTTGAACAACGGCGAAGAGCCAAAAGCAACATTTAATGGTGTTGTTATCATTAATGGAAGTGCAGTAAATGTAACTCAAAAGTTGAAAATACTGAAACAAGTTGAGCAAGAACGAGATGCTGCAAACTTCACTGTTAACGAGCAAACATCTTTGATCAGTAGGTCCCATTTTATTTGTAAAAGCAAACTTCAGTAATTTTCAGGTCAATTACGTGAGGCAAAGCTCGACATCGAGAAGAAGAAAAAGGACATTGAATCTCACTACCACAAATCAAACAAAAAGTTGAATGAGACTACTTCACAATTGAAAACTGTCCAGGAAGACTGCTCTGTTCTGAAACAAGCGCTACAGGATTGCAAGCGACATGCGGATCGCATTTTCGGAGTTATTGAAAAAGCGTTACCAACCCAAAAGAAGGAAGACAAAACTAAGGTATTAGATGTTCATTTGTATAAAAATAAATAAATAAACTAATATTTTGTAGGAGAAAGAAAGAGCAGAAAAGAAGGATGATAAATCTGAAAACGTGGTTGCTGAAAAGGAACAAGTTGCGGACGAATTGATCCCCGAAGAAGTTACAGCAGAAACAACTGTAGAAGCGTCTTCAATCGAATCTGATGAAAAAGTTAAAGCAAAGGGAGAAGAGATAATTCAGGAGTAACTATTGAATCGATTTCTTGAATTGTTAAAAGATATGTTTTCGTGAACCTATAAAAGTCAATTTCTATATTCTTTGACGACAAAGCTCACATTTTTGGTTTTTTTTGTTGGAAAAAAAACCTAATCTAGTGTTGTATTAATTGATTGTTTCTCGGACTAAATGGTCAAACTTTCCATAACTATTATACCACTTTTAAAAACCAGTCAATTGCAAATAAAACAAACAGATTTATAGAATGACTACAAAAGAGGACGATAACGAAGGTATTGAAAAGGATGATAAAATTGTGAGAATCGTTTTCAGCTATTTGGATGGAACGGTGCTTCAACTGTATCCGTTGTAATAGAAAAGATGATTGTCAGGAATGCGCTGCTTGTAGAAGCGGAAAAACATGCGAAAGTCGCAGATGTTTCTCAGCGAGAAAGCTCTACGATGAAAAAGGTAAACGTCGAACTTGTGGGTTAGAATCTATTTAACTGGTTTGGGTTTCCGGCTAGCATTGAACTTTTCGCTATGCATTTTCATTCTCTGTTACCTGCGTCTCTCCTCCGAGATCGCATGAACTTCAAAAGAAATATTTTTGCTTTTTTTTAATATGCGTATTTTCAAAGTTAATACGTACTCAGAAACCACTGCCAAACCCACGTAATTGATGCGAGACTCGTGCATCTCTGCATGTACCGCCGCCTTGCGATCTCACGACGACGTCTCTGTCTTCTACACTAACGTTTTGTGCCATGGCGCCACTCTGGCCAAACTTTGGCAACACATGTCAAAGTTTGGCAGCGCGCAGCGTTTACCGAGTATATATATACATAAGCTTTGGGTTCACTTTCATCAGTTATTATGCGTTCCCGAAATCATAAGAGTTGAGATTCAAACGCGGCATTGCGTCCTACCACGACTTTCTTCTTTAAAAAAAAAAAACTACGGTGGATTCTACCAAAAACTACGGTGGAAGTGGATAAGAAAGTATAGTTTTGGGACGCAATACCGCGTTTGAATCTCAACTCTTACGATTTCGGGAACGCATAATATTGTTTACGGTTGTTTTACAGTAATTTTCAGTTAAAAAAGTTGCTGAAGATAACTACCGCCAGATACTTGTAAAAACCGCTGCTCGTGAAGCAGAGACCGCAGCTTCTGGAAGTACCGAGCTTGCAGCGGAAAAAAAGAAAAGAGGACGAAAGAAAGGATCGGGAACTGTTGCGGCATCGAAAAAAATCACCGAGAGAGACTATGTTCCGTTAAGACCAACTAGGCAGCAGTCAGCAGACATGAGGAGGAAAAGAACTCAATTGAATGTTTGTTTTTTTCGTTAGGTTTAAAGATCTTTTCCAAAATAAACTAATATTTTACAGTCTGAGCCAGATAAACTGCCTCGGCAATGCCTCAATCCAGATTGTATTTACGAAGCTCGACACGAGAGTAAATATTGCTCGGATGAATGTGGAAAAAGTTTGGCCAAACTGAGGCTCACCGAAATTTTACCAATTCGATGCAAGGAATATTTTCATGGTCCCCAAATACACAGAGAAGAAATTCAATGCAAGCAGAATCAGTTAAACATGGACACAAAAGACCTGACGACTGCAGAAAAAAGTATGGTGCGGTTTCTTGATAAGCTGCATGAATATGTTGAAAAGCAGTCCAAATTTGAACCTGAAGCTGCTGAAGATCGAGATGATGATAATATGGTATGCTTGAACATTCACAATTTTTCCTCATTTTGAGATGTAGAATAGAATTCACTTATTACCAAATTCATAAAATAGATCTCCGGTAAAAATGGCGTGTGTGCATTCACGTCATTTGCGCCGGCATTTCCGTCATAAACTCACCAATGTTTCGCTGACATCTTCAGTCTAACCCTGCCAAAATGTCCCAAAAACCAAAAATTTTGAAGTAGGAAATTTGCCACCATTAGTATACACCGGAAAAAAATTAAAAAATTTTTTTTTTTTGAAATTTCTGAAAATTTTTACAAGTCCGAGACTACCTCAAAAAGCAAAAAAGAAAAACCAGAAAAAAAATCGAACCCTGACCTTAAGTTTACTACCCGCGCCGCTTCCCACTGACCCATTTCTGGATGGTTTCCAAGGCTATCAAATGGCAGTGACAAGGGAGTGGGAGGTCACACGCGGCTGACCTCTCGAGCCTGTAGATCTACTGTGTTAAAAAATGTGAAAAATTGAGATCCAGGGTCCGAACTTTGAAAAATAATATAAAATAAACAAAAAAGTTGTGCAGGTTGGGACCTAGCGGGATCGATTTCTAGAGTCCTCATTAGTATCATATCAAAAATAGAGAAAAAGTTGAAAGGTCCGGTAAAAACACTTCCCTTGTGAGGGTGTGATGCTTACATCAGAGATCTGTACACATTTTATTTGGTTTATTCCGAAATTTTCTGCTCCAAACATTCAAATTTTTCAGTACGAAGCCTGCATAGTCTGCGGTCTACCTGATATTCCACTTCGGAAATATGCAAAGCATATCGACTTGTGCTGGTCTCGCAGTGAAAAAGCGATATCTTTCGGAGCACCGGAGAAGAACAATGATCATTTTTACTGCGAAAAGTTTGATCCTCGTACGAATACGTATTGCAAAAGGTTAAAATCTTTATGTCCGGAACATCGGAAGCCTGGCCCAGAGAATTGCTTAAGAATCTGTGGGTATCCAAAAAAATGGGAAGGCAACTATGACGATCACACCAAAACTCTTTCAGAAGTTATCGAAAGTGAAGAGTAAGATTAAACAACATTACTTGTATTGGTATCGACGTATCTTATTTTAGGCCATTTGGCGAAACAGGCTGTATGACGAAAAAGGATTTGTGTTCCAAACATCATAAATGGCTACCTTCTCTCCGTGGATCAATCGAACTGGAACAGGCCTGCCTATTTCAGAAGATGTTTGAACTTTGTCATGAAACCCATAAGATTAATACTCAAGTTGAATGGACTACAAATGCGCTTTCGATTCTTCTACATAAGCCACCGCGTAAATTGAACAGTTTGAGTTATTTATCATCCGATTTTTTACAGAAATCAGGGACGATTCTGCGTGCCGAGAATTCATGGGCTCGATCAGTTCTCCATACTCGAAAACTTCATCTGATAAATTAAACGTTAATTTGAAAGATGTTGATCCGGAGATGGAAGAAACTGCTGCATCTCTTATCGCTTTCAATGCTCAGGATATAGGTAAATTTGAAAAATCTCTCGCACAATGTCGAAATTAACAGTGAAAAACAAGTTTGTAGTTTTCTCGTAGTTTGATTGCAGGCTGTAATTCTACTAATACATGTCTGAACGCTAACGTCGTAGGAAATGATTCCAAAAGCCATTCCAACAACCAATCATTATTATGTCCGAACTCTCATTCAAAATCGAATTTCACTGTTGCAAGGCTACTTGAATAATTTTTGATTATTTTTTCCTCTTTTTAATTTATTGTCCTATCTCATAACAACGTGTCAGTGTAAATGTTATTCAAAAATCGCCCATGATGATATACGCAGCGGAAGGTGGCCGAGACGCAGAGTTTTTAACGACACGTTGCACTATGTGGCGCTTCCCTATATAAACTAATAGATATTGTCCAGTTGTTTCCACACAATAAAAGTATTCCACACTACCATTAGTCTTTTTTTGACTAATTTCCACTGTCAACTCTGATTATTATTGGAAGTTACGAGTTTTTCACAGACCAAGAGAATTTCAGGGCATAGTAGAAATGGTCTCGAAGACGATTCTAGTATTTGACGTCGATGGCACTTTGACTGCTGCCCGACAAGCAATCACCGCAGAAATGAGGGAATTCCTTTTGGAAACCAGGAAGCGTGTTCCTCTAGCGATTGTGGGGGGATCGGATTTTGGGAAGATCACCGAGCAACTGGCTAAGGATAAAGATGACTGTTAGTATCTTCTCCGAAAGTTTCTAAAGTCTTCTAAATTATTTCAGTGCTTTCCTTGTTTGACTATACTTTCTCAGAAAATGGGTTGTTCGGATTTAAAGGAACATATCAATATCCAACGCAGGTAAATAAAATATCAGGCTAATGTATGATAAGCGAATGTCTTTTTTAGTCAATTCAAAAGGCTCTAGGAGATGAAAAACTTCAAGAGCTTATCAACTTTGCGCTCCGTTACATGTCTGATATCAAACTACCCGTGAAAAGAGGAAATTTTGTCGAGTTCCGCAATGGTATGATCAATTTATCACCAATAGGAAGAAGCTGTTCTCTCGAAGAAAGGAAAGAATTCGTCTTGTTCGATCAAGAACACGGAATCCGATCAAAATTTGTCGCTGCTCTGCGAGAGAATTTTTCCAAGTATGGCCTCGAATTTGCTATTGGAGGACAAATTAGCGTAGATGTGTTTCCTACGGGTTGGGATAAAACCTTCTGCTTGAAATATATCGATCAGGAATTCGACGTTATTCACTTTTTCGGGGATAAAACAGCACCTGGAGGAAACGATTATGAAATTTTCATCGATTCGCGTGTAATTGGGCATTCTGTAACAGGACCAGAAGACACAAAACTCAAGGTTCAAAATGTTTTGGCAGATCTGTAGAATGATTGAGATGCTAATGATTAGAATCTTCTATATATTTATTGTTTGCTGCAGCATGAGCTATTATGCGTTTCTGAGATCGTAAGAGTTGAGATTTCAAACGCGGCCGGGTCCCGCCACGATTTCCTTAGTTTTTAGTAAAACTACGGTGGATTCTACCGTAGTTTTACTAAAAAAAGAGAAAATCGTGGCGGGACGCGATGCCGCGTTTGAATCTCAACTCTTACGATTTCGGGAACGCATAATACACATTTCTTGAATTTTCAGGAATGCACAATACTCAAATTTGGTGATTCTGTTGTTGATAAATTTATTTTTATTTGAATAATTTGCCTTGAAGTTCTTGAAGTTTGGCATTTAGAAATTTAGGAAAAACTTCATGTTCTCCCATAAAGAAGCTTTCTCCAAAGTGTGAAGTGCCCTCTGTAAAAGCTTAAATAGGGAATGTAAATTTCTCTGTGACGATAGACGTGAGAAAATATGCTACGGAACTTGACTCTTTGCATATATCGTACTAGCGGAGATCCAATCTTGCATAGGAGGTCATCGAGAACGTAATGTAGGTTGGTAGTTCTCGTTGATTTCTTATCTAAATATATGAATATTTGAATGTGCCTCCACGATGAGTAAATCTTAATATCTGCAGAGTAACTGCATAATTGCCCTGAGAACGTTCTGCATGTGCTCAGTTCAGAAGATGAGGTTAAACTTTTTCAAAACTGTTTATTATCTTGAAGTTCCACGCCTAAGCCCTATTCCCAGGTTCTAAGCCTTTTTACAGCCTCTAATAAGTTTGGTTCTCATGTAGTTCTGCAATGTCTTGCTTTTTTCACTTTCCGAATGCCCTACAGTGCCTACCATTCACTTTCAAAAATACGCCCTAGAAAGGACCGCTGAATAAGCGAGATAGAAAGGGAGTGTGAGAGGGAGAGTGAAAGAACCGAATGGTCACTCGAGGAATGTAATGCGTACACCACAGTTTCTCCGGGAAGAGACAGGCGCAAGACGCGATATCTTTTACGACGAAACAAGGTAAGTCGGTCAAGGCAAAACGTTGTCACTGTCGGGATGTCACCCGAAGACGGACGATCCCACCCTCATCACTACTAGACCGATACACATCGCCTCAGACAGTATCCAGTGGATATCGTCGATTTGTTTTATTATTGTCCAAGGTTTCTTTCGTCTTTCTCAAGCATCAATTTTCTGTTAATCTTTGTACCTCTCTTGCCTATTGACTCATTTTCGTGGCTTCCCAATGTCACATTCATTCTTCAAATATCCTAACTAATCCAGTTTCTTTGGAGGCTGAACTGATCATAGAATTCCATTCTTGACCGGATTCATCGAAACTTGAATGCAACACTTAAACGATTTTCTCGAGAATCGTCTTCTTCACAGTTTCCCGAACCTTCTCTAATACTTGATGAAGCTTTGTTACAGACCCATGAGAGTGATACTCTTATTGCTCAGTCTGTTTTCTACGACTCTCGCTGTCTTTGAATGCAGTTCTCATGAGACAACTGCCTTCGTTCGAATTCCTCGAGCTCGTCTTGACGGAACCCCAGTAGTTATTTCCACAGCAGGTTGACCCACTTAGATGTCATTAGATTCAACATAAATACAATTTGATTTAGGACACGACTTGACATGCGCCCAGTATTGTAGAAACAACATTGAACCGACGACAGGAGCTCAAAGAGTTTGTGCCTCGTTCAACTTTGACGGACGAGAAACTTGCTACTTCTTCGATGATGCTGCCACTCCAGCAGGAACATCTCAGCTTACTGCTAACCCTTCAGCTAACAACTTTTATTATGAGAAAACTTGTATCCCGAACGTTTCTGCTCATGAGGCTTGTACTTACCGTTCCTTTTCCTTCGAGCGTGCCCGCAATACTCAGCTTGAGGGATTCATCAGGAAGACTGTGACGGTTGAGAGCCGCGAACACTGCCTGTCAGCTTGTTTGAAGGAGAAAGACTTTGTGTGCAAGTCTGTGAACTTCCACTACAAAAATAATCAATGTGAGCTCTCTGTAGAAGATAAGAGAAGTAAGCCCACCCATGTTCGCATGTCAGAAGGAATCGACTACTATGACAACAACTGTCTTTCCCGACAGAACAGATGTGGACCATCTGGAGGAAATTTGGTGTTTGTCAAAACTACAAACTTCGAAATCCGCTATTATGATCACACTCAATCAGTCGAAGCCCAAGAGTCTTACTGTCTTCAAAAATGCTTAGACTCTTTGAACACTTTCTGCCGGTACTTTACCGTTATGCTTTCTTTTGAACATCCATTTTTGCAGTTCCGTTGAATTCAATCCAAAGGAGAAGAACTGTATAGTATCCGATGAAGACACTTTCTCTCGCGCTGACCAACAAGGCCAAGTCGTCGGAAAAGACTATTACGAGCCGATTTGCGTCGCTGGTAATATTAAAATCTAATCATGCGTATCAATGTAAAACTATGTTTACAGCCGACTTGTCATCTTCCACTTGTCGCCAACAGGCTGCTTTTGAGCGGTTCATCGGGTCTTCAATTGAGGGTGAAGTTGTAGCATCCGCACAAGGAGTTACCATTTCCGATTGCATCTCCCTGTGCTTCCAGGTATTTAAGACAACAACTATGAACCATTTTGGAATATAAATTATCTATTTAAGAACCTTAACTGCAAATCTCTTAACTACGATCGTACGGCATCATCTTGTTTCATCTATGCTGTCGGTAGACAAGATGCGAACATCAAGGCTAATCCATCAATGGACTACTATGAGTTCAATTGCGAATCACAGTTTGGAGGAATGGCTCTCTGCACCAACGAGGGAATCCGTTTCATAGTCAATACCAAGGAGCCATACACCGGAGCCATTTACGCCGCGGAGCGTTTTTCAACATGTTCCCAAGTTGTTGAAAACGCAAAGCAAATTTCAATCACTTTCCCGCCACCAACTGTCACTTCTGACTGCGGAACCGTCATTCGGGACGGAAAGATGGAAGCTCTTGTGGTTGTGTCCTTGGATGGAGTTCTTCCACACCAGGTTACTACAGAATGGGATCGTTTCTACCGCGTTTCCTGCGATGTTTCGATGGACAAAATGGTGAAGGAAGGGTCTGTCATCGTTACCACTATCTACGAAGCTTCTTCTCAAAATACAACCGTTTTGGATGTTGCCACACCGCCACCAGTCACTGCAGAGCTTCAAATTTTGAACCAGCTTGAAGAGCCACTTCATAAGGCGTCTATTGGAGACCCACTTCTTCTTGTTATAACTTCCGAACAAGCTGGACCACACAACATGATGGTGACCGAATGCACTGCCACCCGTGTTGGAGGGTTCGGAGATACAGTTCCATTTACTTTGATCGAAAACGGATGTCCGAGATATCCAGCGCTAGTCGGACCAGTTGAGCAAGACTTTGATAAAAATCGTCTCAAGTCGGATTTGAGAGCTTTCCGATTGGATGGTTCTTATGACGTGCAGATCGTGTGTTCTATAATGTTCTGTGCTGGACCAAATGGCTGCCCAGTCTCCAACTGTCTCGACTCTGGTACCAACGAGCTCTTCATGTCTCATGGAAGAAAGAAACGTTCCGCTGATATTGACGCTGGTGAGACTGAGGAAAAACTCTCAGCTATTATTAGAGTATTTGCGAAAGGAGAAGATGAATATGAGCAAGAGATGGGAAACAACACAATGATGGACAAGTGAGCTTTAAATAAACAACTCCGTATTGATGATAGACTTAATTTCAGTTTTAACAACAATTCCGAGCTGGTCTGTCTCTCCGAAGTTTGGTTTGTAAGCTCAGTCGTCTCAGTTTCTGCTATCTGCATTATTTTATCAAGTCTTATCGTTTTCTGGGGATGCTATAATATTCATTCTAAGCCAGCCAAAACCATGGCTTGAACGGCACTCTGATCACATGATTCTCCCCTCCGAAAAAATCTCCATTTCCATAATAACAATAATAATTTATATTAATCGTGATAAAAACTACCAAAACGCCAAATAACTTATTAAATATGGGTTATGCCTTCACTTTAAATTTTCCTTGCTCATTTTGCTTCGAATAAATGTCTTTCCGTTTAACTATTTATATTTTGTTACCTTTTTAGGAGTTTCTGCAGCAAAGGACTCAAAAACACCTGAGTCTCTATGAGGCGAAAGGCACGGTGCTCCAGGGGCGCGGTATTACCTATATATAAGCGCGCTTGCCGGCGCAAATGCTTGGCTTCGTTGCCTGACTGCGTTCATTACTCTCCGCTCAAATTTTGGCATCACTTATTTAGTATTACCAGATTCAAACGAAGTGGCGATGTAGGCAATTGGGCGCCCGATGGGTCCCGTTGGGGAGTCGGGTACAAAATTGATTTTTCCGATGGCGCGAAAAAATATTTTCGAAAAACACACTGTGAAAAGTGCAAATTTTTTTCGCGCCAGTGATACTGTAACCGATTCCCCAACGGGACCCGCCGAGACACCGAATTGCGGACATCGCCACTTCGTTTGAATCTTGTAATATACGAGTGCATAACCTGTTTCCTCACAATCCTCATTTTTGTAAATAAATACACAGCATTTCATAAGACTGACAATTAAACGAACAAAGTTATCAGAGAAATTTTGTAAAAAATCTATCATGCGTTCCTGAGATCGTAAGAGTTGAGATTTCAAACGCGGCCGGGTCCCGCCACGATTTCCTTAGTTTTTAGTAAAACTACGGTGGATTCTACCCTAGTTTAAAAAAAAAGAGAAAATCGTGGTGGGACGCGATGCCGCGTTTGAATCTCAACTCTCACGATTTCGGGAACGCATAATAACGTTGCGTCTGAAAAATAGAAAAATAGTCTATTTCAGTGCATTTTAGGCTAAAATTTTTAGCACGAGAAGTGAGTCATAGCGCGCAGCAAACGTGCTCCGCTGCACACTTTTTAATTTTGGAAGCACTGGCCACCGTGAGACCAACGGCAGATGGAATACTTGCTTACTTGGATACTTGGATAGTCCATGGTCTAGCTGTTGAAGCTGTGGACTAGATAATTCTAGGAACTTCTGGATCTGGCTATTACAAGATTCAAACGAAGTGGCGAAGTCCGCAATTCGGTGTCTCGGCGGGTCCCGTTGAGGAACCGATTACAGTATGCCATTTTTCGCCGGCGCGAAATTTTTTTTTCCGAAAAACACACGTTAAAATTTGATTTTTTTTTTGCGCCATCGATACTGTACTCGATTCCCCAACGGGACCCACCGAGACATCGAACTGCGGACTTCGCCACTTCGTTTGAATCTTGTAATAGGCGCGGCAAGGTGATGTGCTCGGCGATGATTCCGATCCTTTTCCTTCCTGATCGACCCAGACCAATTAGGTTTTGATTGTGGACATGAATTTTTGCTTCATCTGCCACGTCGTCCTGCCATCTCTTCTTGGGAAAAACTACGGTAGAATCCACCGTAGTTTGTTGAAAAACAATGAAAGTCGCGCCGGGACGCAATGCCGCGTTTGAATCTCAACTTTAGCAATTTCGGGAACGCATAATAGTTTTTTGCTTGCAGAAGCTTTTCCATTAAGGGTGCTTTGTCAGACAAGTCTAATATCAGTCATTTAGTATAATGAGTATTTTATTTTCGAAAATTAATCATATTCAGAATGTTATTATGAATTACGATGTTCATTATTTGGACTTCAGACACCACAGTAAATTTGTCACCATTTCTGAATATCGTAAGTAAAAATTTGAGTCTTAAGGATATTCTCACTTATCATACTGAAGCCCATTCATTACATTAACAGAAAAATATCTCGAGGATGATTGTAATTCAATCACCGCCGTGAATTTTTTAAACTTGCTCGGCTGAATAACTAACAAGAGAAACTGATTCACTTCAGCTTCATCGGCAGCCTTGCAGAACACGAATAGCGTTTCCGCATTGAGTCCGATCAAATATTTGTGTGAATCTGGAAGTGTTGCGCCAATTCCACATGGTGTTTTGAGTGACACATCTCTTGCTGTTTTGACTTGTTCAGAGCATATTTGATGAATTAGTCCCCCATTGTCTATTTCGATATGTAACTGTTCACAATTCAACGGGATGTATTCTAACAAATCACTGACAAATGGCGAATAGGATTCGCATTTCAGAATCCAGTTTTTACATTGAATCCCATAACAAAGTTTCGGTTTATGCTGATAAGAGAGCTGAAAAAGGGCGGTTTTTTGGCTTCTTGAAGTGTTAGTACCAGAAGAATCTCAATTTTCTCAACATTCACATGTTTTCTTACAATGTTTTCATATAAATATTGTTGCGCCTTTTCTGCAACGTTGGCATCGTCTCTAAGCTCTACGAAAACCTGTTCGCTTCTGAAGGTAGCTACCTTAAGTTAAAATGAACCTTATTTGCTACTTTAAAGCCATTCGCTTTTCTTACTTCATCTGAATACATAATCTGCAGATTAGAGAATGCCATTTGCTTTGAGAGAAACTAAAATTTTGTCAAAAAAAGTAGAAACGTTTAATATTTATTCAACCTGAATCATAGTGCAATGGAGCGTAAACGCCTAACGCATGGAGGGGGGGGGGTGAGGTAAGACCATTACTTCCCAACAAAGAATTCTCGTTTTATCGAACCAGACTAAACAGCGGCTTGCCATGGTCGCATTCAGACTGGGAAGAACGGGAACACTCAGTCCACAGTACCCAGCTTTCCCACAAAAGAAATTCATGAAATTAACGATTTCAGACACTCTGAAAAAACAAATAAAACGAATCCCCAACGGGACCCGCCGATACACCGAATTGCGGACATCGCCACTTCGTTTGAAACGAATAGTATCAGTGGTTTCGAGAGAACAAGAGTGGTGCTTGCCCCATATTTATGACCGAATTTTTCTTTATATGGTATTTTCAAAATAGTGAATTGGCTACTTATTTTTCTTGGTTGAGTATTCAACGGGAACACGCTTAAGCTCACTTTTTGTCTCCCAAAATGAGCTACATGGTCTAGAAAATGCGAGCCGCGACGCGATACGCAACGCGCGAGTCTCGCAGCGCTTACAGTCAAGTTTTTCGCCAAGTTGTTATGCGCCTTTGGAACGGCATACGGTTTATAACCCACATTTTCTGTTTTCTGGGTTCCTGTTTAAGGCGCATAGCAACTTGGCAAAAATTGGACTATTTATAAGCGTAGCGTGCCGCGTCGCGGCTTGCATTTCTCTTATTTGCCAGAAAACAATACAAACTAAAGATCGAGTGGCTCTCGAAGCGCTACAGTCAAGTTTTTTTGCCCGATGTTTCGCAATGCGACGTTTGGCAATTGTATTAAAAGATTCAAGCAAAGTGGCGAGGTCTGCAATTCGGTGTTTCGGCGGGTCCCGTTGGGGAATCGGGTACAGTACGCTTTTTTTCGTTGGCGCGAAAAAATATTTTTAAAAAACACACGGTGAAAATTCGAAATAATTTTCGAGCCATCGATATACTTGATTCCTCAACGGTACCCGCAGAGACACCGAATTGGGGACTTCGCCATTTCGTTTGAATCTTCTAATAACGTTTTGCAACATATAAAATTAAAACTTCTGAGATAAGACTGATTATCTTCCAATGACTCAATAAATATTTACAAATAATTTTCGTCATGGGTCGAACAATGGTCTCATAAATGCTCTTCTTGCTTGCCTGGCGTGATCCCGTATTTGCTCAAAGTCGCCACTCGCTCTCCAATATCCCTTTATTCACTTCATTTCCGCCATCTCCATTCGTCTGATTATTTCTACGTTTCTAAAATTTCTCTGCGATTGCTATCATACAAATGCAGCATGATACTAGAAGGTTTGAAGATTTTTTGCCATAATTGTAAAATCCTCACACTTGAAAAATTTTCTAGCATTTCGAACTTCAAGCAAACAAGTATAATTATCTATATCTTAGGAATGGCTTCAAATCCATTTTCACAGAAAATGAAAAAAAATAGGAAGAAAATAAATTCTCAGTTATCTGCATACTTCATCGAATAGATCGTCCCTCTCTCTATCTCTCTCTATCTCTCTCTTCCCACCTGCCTCTTAGTTATATTCTTATGCTACTCTGTTTTTCCTCGTAATTTCATCTTATGAAGGAGGATTAAGGATTATTCATTCCTGATGTTTTTATTATGCGTTCCCGAAACTGCTAGAGTTGAGATTCAAACTCGGCATTGCGTCCCGCCGCGACTTTCTTCTTTTTCGGAAAAACTATGGTAGAATCCACCGTAGTTTGTTGAAAAACAATGAAAGTCGCGCCGGGACGCAATGCCGCGTTTGAATCTCAACTTTAGCAATTTCGGGAACGCATAAT